>JAVCKT010004170.1:9367-19632 GCA_032273925.1 Rhynchotus rufescens
GTTATGCATGGCAAGATATAGAAATACAGAAAGTCAAGTATTTTCTCTTAGATACTGACAGTTACGCATTTATAATTCATTTTCCATCTTTCACATAGTTTGCTTACATACAGTACACATTCACTAGAGTGAATTTCTGCTTTTACACCTTACTACTATATACCGATTAAGATGTTTTTGGCTGCATGGCCCCAAGCTCAACAACGTCAGTGTGAATGGATGACAGGGCGCTTCAGCCTAAACCCCAAAGGTCCTGGTAGTTTTTCAGGCATCTACAGCCTCCATTTCTTCTGTGAGCACATAGGCACAGCACAGAGTCTGCCCAGAGGGCTGAAGTAAAAGTGCACTGCAAATAGCTGGGCACACCAAACATAGAGGGAAGGAATCAAGTGCCTATGAAATGATGGGAAATAACACTGGCAATTTACATCTGCTGCTGCATTTTTTACAGGTAGGAGCAGAAAACCTATTTCCATATGTCTTATTATGCAATATCAATGACAACATAACCGGGAAAAAGAAGCATCTACCTCCATGCATCCTTTTCTTTGCTCACTCCAGCTATATTGATGATAAAATTATCAAAATGCAGCTGCGGAAGTTGTCCCTGCGAATGCCTGGAAAGAGCCCTCTGAAATGAAAGAGGCCACAAAAGGCGGCTTCTCTCCCAACAGGGACAACTTCAAAATGAGACGGCCAAGGCAGGTGGGACACAGAGCCTCAAACTACCCAACCATGTCCATTTGGCCGAGGTGTCCTCCAGCATACCAGCTCGTGGCTGGAGTCAACCCAGCGCTACTCCAAATCACTGATACCATCAGTACTCCATGAGCAGCCGAGCGCTTTGGCACAGGGCATTC
Organism: Rhynchotus rufescens; assembly: GCA_032273925.1. Classification (NCBI taxonomy): domain Eukaryota; kingdom Metazoa; phylum Chordata; class Aves; order Tinamiformes; family Tinamidae; genus Rhynchotus; species Rhynchotus rufescens. The sequence goes on from JAVCKT010004170.1 coordinate 10,228, forward strand.
CAGGGGGCTTTCAGGTCAGGCTGCCCCTCGTGGGAGCCCAGCTGGGATGGTTGGCTCGGGAGCGGCCAGGCAACACGCAAGGCCTGGAAGGCCGGACACGCGAGGCTTTGAGCGGGCAGCGAAGCCCTGCAAGGACACGGAGAGGAGGCCGGGCACTGCAAGGCCAGGGCAAGCACTGTGAGTGCTCTGCGTGCACTTTTACTGTCAGTTAAAGACAAGAAATCTCAGTGGCCTTTAATACAAGGCAGGCTAGAGAGAGAGAAGTGACCTCAGCATTAAAACTATGCACAGCCCACAGATCTGTGCTGAACCATTGGCGGTGTTTCTACAGCACGTTTGTGATACGTCTGGCTGATTTTTCCCATATGTATCTGAATTTACAGTAATATTACTAGATGCCAGTCTCACATGAAGTCTTGAGATGCTGTCTTCTTTACAATTCCTCAAGAAAACTTCACAGATACTCACCGTGCTAGACTGAGAAAGCTAATGCCTCCCCCTACTAATCGCAAGAAGAAAGAGAAAGGGTGAACATGACTTTTAACATCAAATCTCTTCTGTTTCTTCCCTCCATTTTGGTACTTCCCACCATTTTGAAGAATTTATTCCTTCCTAAGATTTTTCATCTGCCTCTTTTTTCCCCATCTGAAAAATTCTCTGCAACTTGTTTTTAATCTTCAAGGCAAAATACCCGTTTTCTGCAACTTGGATGACAGTGACATGCGTTTCTCATTCATATAGGACAAATATCCAGAAAAGGAGGATATGTTGTCCCTTGCAAATTGGGAAAATATTGCTGTAAGTAATCTTAGCTCTTCAGAGGGCAGAATTAAAGCACCACTTTTCTCTAATACAGTATGTGTAATCACAAATATCTGTAGGAAGGAACCACAGGGGAAAGGTCTGGCTCCACTGGAACATGTACCCTGCTATAAGGGTGTCTCTTTAGGCCCCAAGACTCTCACTGCGCTACCTTTTCCAAGAAGGAAAAAGACAAAACCAATAAATAAATAAATAAATAAATAAATAAATAAATAGATAAATAAAACCACAATTTATATTTGACAAAGAGAAGCACAAGAGCTTGTTCTTACAAGTACTCCATGAAGTGCTGCATAAGTAACTACTGCAATTTGTGTCTCTCCGGGGGCAAATGCATGGGAATCTAACATCAGCGTAGGAAAAAAAAAAAAAAAAAAAAAGGAAAAAAAGGAAAAAAAGGAAAGAAGGCAGGAGACAGAGACAGAGCGAGGAGCAGTGTCCCAGAGCAATTCTGTTCCTCTGCCATCTGTCACAATCACTGCCATTCCCAAAAGACCTGGTTTAGAAAGGCCACGACAACTAATGAGCACTGGAGAAAGGTGGAATCCTGAATCAAGCAACATATAAACATCAAAAAGCCAAATAAAACAGGCAAAGCTCTTAATAAACCCTCAAAACAGCAGGACAAAGGTCCAACACTACTGGTCCCAGTGGTAGCTTGTTTGAGCTAATACTAAACCCTTACGAGATGCATGCATAGTTAAGGAGAAAGGCTGTCATGCTGGGGTTTGATTGGTTTTACTGTTATTTATTTATTTATGTATTATTATTTTTTTTCCCACTCTGTTTTCTCTTTTGCTAAGCATGTTGTGCCCAGTAATACTGAAAAAAATCCCACAGCATAGTAACAGAAATCAATCGGACGCTTTTGTGCCTGCAATAATAATTTAGACAGCAGTATTTTAAGACAGCTTTTTTTCCTTTTTTTTTAAGAGCTTCTTATCATGTCTGGCCTCTGCAGGCTAAATCCTAAAGTACAAACTCAAAGACTATATTTTTTTCCTGCTTGCAAGAGCAAGAGGAAGCAATGGGCAGGTAGCTGGTTTGCTCTGTTTGAGACGAGATTTAAAAAAAAAAAAAAAAAAAATTAGAAATATTTTATTTTAGGACTGTTCTCAAGATGCTGAAAAAGTTAGCACCAAAGCAGAAACCGAACAGGGTGCCTGAGTGAGATGCGACTTGGTTCAGCTCTTAGTGTTGAAGAAGAGACTTGACTAAGATCTCCCTCTCATCTCTCAGGAACTGAATGATTTCTTGAAGTCATGAGCAACTGCAACTAAGAAACCTTGTCCTAACATCCACTAAGCGGGACAGAAGGACCTGAAGAGAGCACGGCTCATCCAGGGATGATAACATATGGCTGTACGATATTCCTGGAAGGACTCTCAAGCGAATGTGGTATTTTTGATCTCAAGCACTGCAGCAACTCAGGGCCCCTTTTCCTAGTTTGTTTGTCCACATCTTTTAGATCAAATTAGTCTGACTCAAAACTCCCAAGAAAAGCCGCACACCCCGTTTCAGACCTTCCTAAGAAACCAGAGGCTTTCAGACCAGCGCCACTGCCGCGGCTGGCAGCCAGCAGAGCCCCAAGAAGGCAGCGAATACTCCCTGAAAACAAAACATTGCCCCCCAAGAGAAGTTTTGAACAACAGCAAGGTTTTTCGGCCCCAATCAGATGCTTTGAGATTTCTCTGCCAATATCAAATTCACATGTCAGCAATTACCATGCTAGATAGTTGCGACGGCTGAAAGTCAATAGACTTTCAGAGTCAGAGAATCAAAAATTCTAAAGAAATGGAAAGCAGAAAGGAAAACTGATGTCAAATATTGACAGAAGACTCAAGACACTGTTATGTGAAAACTGTCGTTCCCTGTGTGCAGCTCCCTCAGGCTGGACATGCATCGTCTGAAGAAAGCGGCTGGCGGTGGCTGTGCCGCGCAACACTCCTGCCCGGACGTCTTCCCGCTCCGGCGGGCCCTGCTTTCCTGCACATCAGCACATGAGGCGAGCGCTGCCGCTCTGCCCGCGCTGAAGGAAGCGGCGGCTCAGAGCGGGGCGCGCTCGTGGTGTCCAGCAAGCCTCGCGTAATGGCGCAGCCGCCTCGCGTAATGGCGCAGCCGCCTCGCGTAATGGCGCAGCCGCCTCGTACAGCCGAGCAGCAGGGCGAGCAGCTCCACAGCAGCGGCGGCGGCAGGGCCTGGGCCACGGTGAAGGCCTGGGCGTGAGGCCCTGCACCCACTGGGCCCCGCCGGGCCCTGCCAGGCGCCACCAGGCCCTGCCGGGCCCAGCTGAGGCCCGGGGAGCCATCCACACACAGCAGGATGCTCCGGGAAGGGGCAGTTCAGTGCTGGTAACGCAGGGCTCCTCACTGCCCTGTGCTTCGAAACGTGGTGGAACAACACGTACTGTGCCCAGCAAACAATCAGCCTCACAAATATGGTCTCCGTCTATCCACCCACCCACCCACCCACCCCTCTATCTATCTATTTTCACATAAAAACATTCAAAAGTTTCTTCCTGGTATCTATCTATCTATATATCTATCTATCTATCTATCTATCTATCTATCTATCTATCTATCTATCTATCTATCTACCTACCTACCTACCTACCTACCTATCTACCTACCTACCTACCTACCTACCTACCTACCTACCTACCTATTTTCACATAAAAAACATTCAAAAGTTTCTTCCTGGTATTCCTTTAGTTACTCCTCTTACTCCAGATAACATATAACACCTGATATACCTATACCACTTGAGCAGCTCTACCTGGTAAAATGCACCAATTAAAAGCAGCTTTCTTTTTCTTTCTAAAATTCTTTACATTTTAAAGTGAATTCTAATGCCTATAGATGAATAGCGAACTGGGAGTTTATCCTAACCTCACAGGACATGGCACAGACTGCCATAAAGCAGCTCCCCTCTTCTCTCATGAGTGTGCAGCTCCCAGGACGATGCTCTGGATGCTACTAGAGGAGTAACAGCCCAGGGCCAAAATCTGCTTAGATGACAACGCAGTGCAGTTATGAGGATACCTGACACTGTTTTCTGACTGTGTCACCCAAATACATTTCTGTTATACACACAGACTGGTGCAGATCATACAATAGAAAGTTTTCTGTCCCAGAAAGCTTACTGCTAAACTGTCATAATCCTCACGATTATGGGGAGATGAAGTGCTCTGCATTCAGAACTAGGTTCACATTTCCAGAGAGACTCCATACAAACAGGAGGACTTAAAATCAGAATTAGGTTCTGGCACTGTGACAAAAGCAAACAGGCAGTAGGAGATACAAAACTATCTCCTGGTAAAAGAACTCGCTCCTGGTAACAGAAATGCATACAGCACCTGCTAATATATTTTCAAATAAAGTTTATTTTCAAAATATGATTAATAAGCATGAAGGTAAATGCAGACATATTTGTTGTCTAGCAAAGTTTGTTAAATTCACTCACAAAAAAATGCCCAGGCAGCTAAATGAATGCACCCCAGGGAACAAACTTAATAAACAGCCTAAGCTCTCCTGTAGCCATTTTACTGAAAAACAGGTACAGTTTCTCCACACGCACACTCAGTTCTGCAATTTGCTAATGATCCAGCTCATGATGCCTGGCCTCTGCAACTTAATTAACATGGTAGGTTCGTACACTGTGGCAGCTAAATCAAGATATTTACCAGATATTTACCAGACTCCACATTTCAGACCTCTCTGACAATGTTATGTTGAAGAAATAACTGACATAGGCAACACATATGCTGTAGGTGCCTAAGGCTTAAAATGTGCCCCTTCTTATAATTTAATGAATGAAAATAATGATGATGCTTTTTTATAATAAATCATTAATTATATTGACAATAGCAGTCATCTGGTTGTTGAGTTGTTGATACAGCCCCAAAGAAGTAATCCCCAAATGAGACATGGCACATGTGGAAGCTGTGCTGTTGTCCTCTGCCCGTGTTACTATTTTAGAAATGGTTTAACACAAGTAACACTAGCTTCTCTCCTATGATCTGTTTTGAACCTCAGTGAGAGCTTTAGCCAACTCATATAACTCAGGAAAACTTCATGTTCACCCAACTGAAGCTCTATGAACAGAAAGTGTTACTAAAATGGAGACACACTATCCACACATTCACACCCATCAACTCCTTATTCTGTTTCCATATTAAGTTTCTACTAAAAAGAGTAGATATTTGGAGGAAAAATAAAAAAGAAAAGGAAACCAGTGCAGTGCTTCCAAACAAGGGAAATGGTCATTTTATATAGAGCCAAGCTCTGTTTACACTTCTTTGATTCATATAATGGAATTTAAAACTGTAGATGTTTCTACTGGAGCTGCCTAGCAGATACTGCTTCCTCAAGGAGTAACCATAACAGGATATTAGGAGTATAAACAAAACACGGTGATTTATCTTGAAGAGAAACTCCCCTTTTCGCTGCTGCTCGAGCTGCGTTAAATCCACCAGCTAGCCCCTTGGCAACCCTGACTGTACTCCCTCCTTTAAAACCCATCCATCAACCCAGCAGCAGAGCTGTCATGTACGTCCTAACTTCCACATTTCTACCCTGCATGAGCCTCCCACCAAACTGGCCTCTGCTACTACCTTCTTTTTTAATTATGTTACACTAGCTAAAATTTGCCTGATCTCATTTCTATCTACACATAGTTTAAAGGTGTATTTTTTTTTTCCCAATTCAGCATCCCAAAGAGGCTCATAATGCCAAAAAACGCACCTGCTTTATGTTATTTTTGTCCAATGCTGAATTTCCATACAAGGTGCTTATGCAGCAAGACTGCCTAATTTTGCATTTATGATACCCTCCACCTGCACACAGAGCAAGCAAACATACCATTTCCAAACACAGATTAGGCAGCCAGGTATTACAGCTGCAGCTTTCCATGAATTTGATCTTCTTTCAGCCAATGGAAGCCAAGTTTTTATAGCTCTCCTTCACCCTGCTGTTGCTCTTTGCCAGCAAGACCTCTTTAAACAGGCCCTCCCCCTTGCATGTAAGAGGGAAGAGAACCCTGTAACAGGACCCTTCTCTTGGCTGTGCCGAAAGCTTGATTTTTTCTTCAATTTTCTTTATCAATTCAAGCACATACTGTGCTTTGTAACATGTCTCCTTGGGCCTGTTATAGGCAAATTTGATATTATGCTACCTTGCCCCCTCCCTGATATGAGAAAAGAGTTCAAAGAAACTCCTTCACAAGTTTGGTATTTTTCAAATGCATGCTAGAATAATTAATAATTAGAGGGCATTTTTATATTTACTGGCTTCAGATATGGATGTATTAAAATACCTTTGAGATATTTCTGAATATCATTAGGTATGGCAATAGGGCCTGATTTCTACTGGAAAAAGAAAAAAAAAATAAACCCAAAACGCAATAATAACATAAATGCATTGGCTACAAACAGGAAAAGAGGTAATTATGAGAGCTTAGTGAAGCCTCCCGAAAGCAACTCAGACAATATTGCTGAAAGACTTGGAAGTTCTTTGCACAGATTCAGCAATGGAGGGGAGCTACAAAACAAAATCTGCAAACTCATGGGCTTGGCAGCTCCGAAACACAGATACCGCTGTTACTATTTGCCCAGCCCCAGAAACGTCCTTACCACTATGCAGAAAAACAAGAACCGTCCACAGGACCTTTTACTTTGAGCAAAGACTAAATGAAGCGAAGAGTCAGTTTTCATTTTGGTTTGCTTTTTTTTTTTTTTCTTCGTATTTTGGTGTATTTCACACAGACTGCCTCTTCATGTAACACTGCCACTCCTGCAGATTTGCTGTCTCTCAAGCTCTGCATGCCAGAGCGGAGTCCTTAGGGAGAAATCTGGACTCCAGGTACCAGCTGCAATGCAGCAACTTGGCGAGTGACTGCTCATGTGCTGCCCAAAGGCAACACAAGACATGCCCCTCACCTTCACCAGCCATTCACATCTTCTCCAAGAGCTCTAACTTGATCCAAATATGTGAGGAAGGAGGTGCAGAGACAAGAAGCAAGGCATTTATGGTATTTAGGTTTTCAGAAAAAGAAAAGATGAGCAAGGAAAGCATAAAAGCTGAGGTAATCACTTTCTAAGGGACTTTGGCATCTATTTCTCCTTATTAAAAATGCTTTATGAACTTAAGCCCCACTGGTCTGATCTTCAAGGTGCCGATTTGAGCTAGAGATGGACAAGATGATACCTGAAAGGAGAAATGAGAAGTCTGAAGATAAGAGGTGACGGAAAATCGTGAACGCTCTGAGAAAGGAGCCTAACATGGTAAAATGGCAGTCGTCATCTCTGACAGTCCAGCAGTGAAATTAGGAGTACTGAGTAGCGGATCAGAACATTAGTGCAATTAGGATGTAAGTGAAGTGTCAGACTTAACCTGTCCATTTATTCTCTTCATCGTAGTTGGTGTATTTTACTTCCAGCTCCTCCAGGTGAAATATTTGCTTTCTCCTTATTCTTTTTTCTTTTTCTTTTGTTGGGATATTCACTCACACTGTTATTAGTAAAAGACAGTTAATCAGATCCCTCTTAGCTGTCACCGTATCAAACTTTTCATATTTAACACAATCATTCTTAAGAAACCAGACCCTTTAATTTGTGCTGCTGTTTGATGAACTCTCTCCTGTTTTATTTTTTTTTTTTTTTCAAAAATATTCTGGCATTAAACAACACTTTCCAGCAATCCCTGGTACGGCTGTGTCACTTCCATTCTGCCCAGAGGGACTGCATTAACGAGACTGTGAACAGGCTTCAGCTTCCCACTGTGGACTCCCAAATTTAGGTGTCTAAAAGCAGGTGGCAACACGTGAGGTAGGTGCCTACGTCCCAACTACAGACAATGAGGAGCTGGTCAATAAAGTTTATGGAGCTGGGGAACACCAAGGTGGGCTGAGTAGGTCTCGATTCCACCACCTGCATCAACGAGGCCTTTAATGGGCACCTAGACACCCAGCTCAGGCATTGACACCTACACTTAGATATCCAAATGTCAGTTTACAAACCTAATGCTTAATCCCAAACCAGTGATATGACTCAGTTCCCTAAGGTGTAGCCTAACACAGAAGCTAGAGCCATAAGGATGCACAACTGAGACTAACATATCCAAAGTTCAGCTGGAGCTAGGGGCAGGTCTCCTATCTTTTTTCAGCGGAATCAGAGTCTGACTGCAGGCTCTTAAAAGGTATCTATAAACAAATGTATCTTTATGATGCAAAAAATTAAACTGAGTTGGCACAGAAGAATGAATACAAGTATGTGTGGAAAACGATTTCAAAAAGAATAGAAACTGACTCTCGTAATTGTTATCTTAGAAGTAACAGTTCAGAGAAGCCCTACAAGGAAGCACACTGGCCAACTGCAGCTCAGCTGCCTCCCTCCACTGAGCTACCAGTCTCTTTCCCTAAGGCAGAAGGCAATTCTCAGGGAAAAAAAAAAAAATCAGAGAAAAATCTTCAGAGGCCTGGGATGTTGTACACAGATTGTTACAGCCGGAATACACACACAATAAAGTTAGGTTTTGCTTGCAGAAGTGCATGCTAAGTAAAAATGCTGATTAATGAATATTACCAGTCTTCATATAACAATCCATGCCTTGAAGCTATTGACCGAAGTTCCCTAACTGTGCCATTTCTGAAGTGGATTCCACTGAAAAGTTGCTGATAAATCCCATTAAAGACACGGGAAAGCTTAGAAATTCCTTGCTATTTAACTGTTTAAGTTGAAGCACTAGCCAAGCAGTCTTCTGGCCTTCTGAAGCTGTTCCTATTGCGTGGTACTCAATGCTTCCCCTAAACACAGCGTGACTGACAGTTACCTATAGTCTGCATCCACTTACAGGATGGTTAGCTCTAAACAATACAAAATTCCCTCTTTCTGCAAAGTATTTCCCTTCGGCGGGACACATCACGCGGACCCTTGCAGTGGCGGGAGGCAGCTCTGTGCCTGGAATGCAGTCCGGAGCTGTGTGATTCCCAGTGGATAATCAGGGAAGATCAGGACTCCTGGGTCCTTTCCCGAGCCCTGCCGTGAAACACGTGGCAATTGGTGCTACCTTGGTCTAGACAGCTGAGGTCTCACTCACAAGCCAACAAAGTCCACGTGGACTTTGTTCACACCGAGCGTCGATATGATACAAAAAGCATTACACAAGTGCACAAATATCATTATTATTCAGCTAGTTATGATGTTCTCTGAACCCAAGCAAAATGAAGCAGGCGATTTGTATCTTGCAAGCAATTTAAATCGGCTCCCACATTTACGCCACTTGAATTTGACATCAATGGAGCAAGATAAAATGGAGCACTTAGCTCATTCCTGCAGTCCTAATTTATTTCCATCGTGCTGTTTTTGTTTTCAAGTTCTAACAGGAAAGCAGTACATGGATTTTTCCAGTTGACTGGCACTCTGTACAATGCAGAACATTTTGTTCATAGAGAAAACATATCTCTCTTTGGAGGTCTGAAAAATGCTTTCTAACGTTGCAAAAAAACTGAAGCATATGGTTTGCACCTTCAGTAGCAAAAGGGTGATGGGCAAGACCAATTGTTTCTGTTCCTTACATTACTTTTGCA
>JAVCKT010004174.1:0-13148 GCA_032273925.1 Rhynchotus rufescens
GATGCTCCCTAAAGAATGCTCCAGGGAGTAGTTAATACCACCTAAGATTTAGGTTTTTCTTGGATGGGCTTTTTATTTCTCTACATTGACCAAATAGGGATTCTGGGCATACTGCACACCAAGTAAAGAGACTCAGTGAGATTAAGGGAGATGAATTTAAGGATCTGTATTTTCTAGGTTCTTAGACGATGTCTTTTATAGCAGTGGTGTGCTTTTCAAGAACAGTAACCCATCTCCAAAATAAGGAATATATCCTATTGAGTCAGGAGTGTTCAACCACTTGAACAGCCTATATAATGGAGTGTTGTGTTTTCCAACAGCTCTCCTATCTCAGCCTGTCCTTTATCACTGGACATCAAGCAGAACATGTGGACTTCATTTATGAAAACCTGGATAAGGGTCTGCTAACTTACGCTTTCTGGGAGGTCAGACTGACCTGCAATCCCTTCTGGCTTGAAAATCTAGTGGCATCTGAAGCCCCTTAAAAGCAGATCTCCAGGTAGCACTGAAAAGGTCCCCAAGGACACAGCAGGTTCTCATCTGAGCACCGGAAAGCTGTTTGATTTGAGAACTTCACAGCAATATGAAATTCTTCCATATTTGCATAGGCCTATTACCTAGCAGCAAACATACACATTCCTCCCTTCTGCTCCAAAGTCCTGTATATAGACCTCCTGTATGTAGAAAGCATGCTAGCAAAACCAATCCAGACACCTTGAATGCTAACTTCTGAACCGCTGGGGCTATAGCCCTTGCAGTACTATCACATAATAGTGCTGTAGTTTAGGCTGACTGCCACTGATGCACTTGATTTCTGTATTTCTGGTTGGAATGACAAAGCTGGTTTACTGACATTCTTGGGATGACCTAGAAGGTTATTGTTCTCAAGTATCATCTCTTTAGGATCCCAGGCAACTCAGAGACAATAGTTTATGAATACATGTAGCAGATGCCCTCTGTAGAACTGTTAGTAGAATTATTCTGGGAGTTACTGATTTAATTGTACCTAGTTATTTCATACATGTTCCTCATTATCTTTGCTCCACAAGGCTGAAGGTGGAAAGATCACATACAGTCTCCAAAGGCTTTTGCCTTAGTGCTACAGCCTGTGCATGGCCTGGATTGACCTGCTTACTGGAAGCACAGAAACTTGTGTGTCCAGAAAACTTCCAGAAGGACTAAAGAGGGCAAGGAGCTTTACTCAAGTATAGGGTCTTCAGTTTCCGTTGGGATAGTAATAAATTCTGCAGTGTCAAGAGTGGTGGTCAACAGTAACAAACCCCTTCAACTGCATGGGTCCGGCTAGGTGCAGAAACATAGACTCTTGGCTAAATTTACGGATCCTCCAGATGGTTTCTGACATCTGCTCCTTTGAGCTAAGGGGAGTATGTGGTGTAGTAAAAGGCAAGGGGGTGGACACTCACATAGATGAGGTGCTCCCGGTAGCGGATCAGCAGGTTCCTGAGGATCCCTGCCTCGTTGAGGTCGCCCAGGCGGATCATGTCCTCCACTCCATGGATGGAGGTTGGGTGCATGGGTTTGATGTGGCTGGCATTCTGTGGGGAAATCCAGTGCTCCTGGGGAAGAGGTAGAGAAATAGAAGTCAAATGTGATATTGCACATGATACTACAATGCTACGTGATATTACAAGTGATAAGAATACTTTATCCCAGCCAGAAGGATCAGGTTGAAGAAGAGCATGGGAGAGTGTTAGCTATATCTTGTATTCCTAAGGAATAACAGGGCCAATGTAGAAGAATCCTGATGGAAGAAAGAAAATGTCTTTTGGTTCACGGAGGCAGCAAGAGACATGAGACATGAGCCACCCTGGCAAAGGATGTAATCCAGGGAGATCCAACATATCAGGAGGACTTTTTCACAAACAGCAGGTTTGCTCTTCATTTCACACAGCTACATTTACACATCATTGGCTAACCCTCTGCCAATTGTTGAGCAGAAAAAAAACATGATTTAAAAGATAAGGGAGGGATGCACAGGAGGAGGAAAACTGCACATATACAGGCAGAGTGTCATTTAAACTGGTCAACCCCAAAGGTTTCAAAAACTAGAAAATTAGACATGAGGGCACAGCTCTATTAAAGTTTCTATTATCACAGAAATGAATGAGAGTTTTCAATTATCTGCTGAAGAAATAGATGTTTCTCTAAAATAGCAACTGCCATACAGACGTAGAGATTGGAAAATTAAGGAGAACCAGTGTTTGGACATACTATATGAAGGTAAGGTCTCAGGAGGGGTTGGATACAGCAGAGGAACAGCTGATAGAGGTTAGTTCACTCAAAGTACTATCTAAAGCACTCTGGAGACTCATGTCCTCAATATATTTTAGAAACTTCTTACCATTTCACTCCCAGCACAATCAAGAAATTAGGGACAGGCTATCACCTTATTTTTTACAGATGGAAAAACTGAGGCACGTCTGATACAGGGGCATATGAAAGGTCAGTGATAAGGTCAGAACATCATGACCCTTTCACATGAGCACCTTTCCTCACTGAATTTGGGAAACATTGGAAAAGAGCAAAATTAGATTTATTATCTGGCCTTGAGCTGTATTGTTATGATCTCTCTACTTGGTGTTGTAGATTGTTGCAGATTCTGTGCAGAGAGATTTGGGAAATCTGGTTGACAACAAGCTAACCATGAGGCAGCAACGTGCCCTTGTGGACAGAAAGGCCAAAGGGATCCTGGCCTGCAACAAGAGCAGTGTTGCCAGCAGGTCAAGGGAGGTGATCCTGCCCCACCGCTCAGCTCTAGTGAGGCTGCACCAGGAGCATTGGGGGCAGTTCTGGGCTCCCCAGCACAAGAGGGACATGGAGCTCCTACAGAGGGTCCATCAGAGAGCAACAAAGATGATTAAGGGACTGGAGCATTTATCTTATGAGGAAAGACTATATGCGTTGGACCTGAACCTGTTTAGCCTGGAGAAGAGAAGACAGAGAAGGGATATTTTCAACATGTGCAAATACCTGAGAGGAGAATGTAGGGAGGATGGGCCAAACCCTTCTCTGTGGTGGCCAATGCTAAGGCAAGGGGCAATGGGTACAAGTTGAAACCCAGGCAGTTCCATCTGCATGTCAGGAAAAACTTCTTTACTGTGAGGGTGACAGAGCCCTGGAACAGGCTACCCACAGAGGCTGTGGAGTCTCCTTCTCTGGAGATCTTCCAAACCTGCCTGGATGCCACCCAGTCCCACAAGCTCTAGGTGTCCCTGCAGGAGCAGGGAGGTTGGACTAGATCTCTAGAGGTTCCTTCCAACCCCAACCAGTCTCTGTGATTCTGGGAAGCTTCCCTAAACTTGGAGAAAGTTGCTAAAGCTGAGGGGTTCCTTGTCTGTAAAACTGCTGAGGGCATTGCACAGAGACTTTGCAAGGGAAAAACAGAGAGCCAAGATGACTCCCAGCACATATAAAGCACTTGGCCTGGAAAAAGCACCAATGGGACATAATCACTTCTAATGTTATTTAGGTCTCCTTCTTAATGCCTGCTAAGATTGTGCCAAAAGAAGCTAGTTCCGAGATCAAAGAGCAATTCCACACACAGAGAAACTTGACCATTGCTTTATGTCAAACTATGCTATTGATCCCTTCGTTAACTACAAATTAAAGTAATGCCTCCTGAGCAGCTCTTTCAGATTTTCAGATGGCAGATAAAAGCAAAGAGGTCTGTTTTTGTTAGCCTTGATGTAGCATGTGTGTGACATTCCTCTCATGCACATGGTATGTGGTGATAAAACAGCATGCAATGATGGAAAATGACTCCCTGAAGCAGCTCAGGAAGAGCACGTCCCAGCAATCTCAACATGATGACAAGGCTCTGAGGAAGCCATGCTTTGTGGTTCACCTGGACCGAATGCTTTTCTTGAATCAAAAGTGGTCAAGAGCTTTCAAGGGTACCAGTTCAAGTTTAGGGAAAAGTTGCAAGATAGATGAAGGGCAGAGAAGTTGAACATCTTGTTGACAGAGACTAGAACTTGGAGTTTTTCCAAATTCACTCCTGCCCTTCCCTCCATCTCCCCACTTTCCTGTGAAAGAATCCAAGAAAGATTCCACATAGTGAAGTCAGCAATAGGGTGATTTTTTTCCTCTACTGGGTAACGGTTTTGCTTTTTCATTTATACTCCCTCAGCATATCAGTGGCACAAATGTTGGCCTCAGCTGGGCTTGGGGAGCTTTGGATGGTGGCATCTCTAAGTACTTTCATACAATCAGGAGGCCTTTATATCCCAGCCTTCTTTCCCCAAGAGCAGCCTGCTGACTCTTTTAACATACACATACTCCTCATTTGCATAGTCCTAGTGGCATGTTTGCCAAAAGCCATCTGCATGACAAAGTTGTTTTCTGGAGCAATCTCTTCAAGGATTAACTAGGCTCAGAACCACTCACACAACCAACATAGGATAGAATAGACAGCACAGACCTGTGATATTGGCTTTGTAATCTATAGGACCAAAAACAATTGCTACTCTTAAGTGATTAGCTTTTTTGATACAATCATAAAATACTAAATAGATGAAAACTTAGTCTGATCACAGATGTTTAAATTATTTGAATTGTTTAAAACAGGCTTAAATAAACTATTCAGGTTCTCTAATACCAATAGAGTGAGACTAAAAAGAGGAAACCCTGTTCAGCTTAGAGAAACTCCAGGGATTATCAACACCTATTCTTTGCTCTCAGTCTCAACTTGCAGTTCCCCACGTCACTTCTTTGGGAAGTCAAGTCCTACTACACACAGAGGTATAATACAGAAACAACGCCTATATAAACTCCACGACCATTTAAATCCTAGAACAAGTTACATCCATTTCCTGACTCTCTTCCCACGGTTTTGTCCATCTTTACGTTCTTCATGGCATGGATTCCCTTTCATCTAGATCTTTTATAGAAGAGTAACCACTAGGGAAGCTGCTATGTACTCTGGATAGAACCAAAGAGCACTTGAATATTTTTATTGGAGACAGTGTGGAGCTGTAAAAAGCAAGCACTGGATTGGAAATCAAGACACTTAGGCTGAGTTTTCAACTCTGCTATTGATTTGGTCAGATCCAGAGGCAAGTGTTTCCATATCTACGCATTCTGCTTCCCCCAGTTTCTAAGGCTTCTCTATTGACTCTTACTCACTTTTGCAAAGTGCTGTCAGTCCTGTAGATGTACCAAATAGTATTTTTCTATAAGCCTTAGAATAGAAATCAGACCTTTCTGCCATAAGAGTCAAAGTCAAAAGTCCCTTGAGTCAAATGATAAAATATCTTATCCAATGAAGTTGACTTCTGAAGACTTCATAACAATAGTGCTGAGCATTCAGTGTGTGCCTTAGCACACAATCTCAGGTTTGTGGAAAGCACCTGCTTGTGTGTGTACACAAGTATAATTAGCCTACTGTTTTCTGTGCTAGGAGGGTACCTTTACCAGGAGACTTCCCCCACCAGTTACTTCAGCTATTTTCCCAGTCAAGTTACAGTGCTGTGTATTGTTCTGGGGAACAAGAAAAAGTGTGTGCAGTGTATAAAAAATAAAATTCTCAGTTCAGTCTGAGGAAATGAAAGAGAAAAGCTAAAAAAAAGCCTCAATTGTTTGTCTTCAGTAACTCCCTCCATTGGCCCTCTCCCTAGGTATGATCACAGAAAAAATTCCTACTCCATTCAAGACACTAAAATATGGGCATAGGGCATCTGCAATTACATTCCTGAATTGGCTATAAGAAAATACAGTTTCCTCTCTGGAAAAGAACCTTTTTTTTTTTTTTTTCCCCTGTTTTACTTAAATACAAAAAACTTTAAAAAACCCACCACGATTAATCACTTTGGTTGTTTACAAACCCTTTGGGTTGTTCTGATGCATAGTCTCAATAAAGACCAAATAAGTCTCATAGTCTAGTCCACTTTTATTGCAGCTGTGTGAATTATTTAGCAATTGCTTCTCAATCATTGCCTTACTGCTACAACACCAAGAATATCAGCAGAGAGAGGAAGGCCCACAGCAGTCTCAGCAGGCTTCCTACTCAAGGGGGACACATGGCATATGGCACAGCCAAGCTCCTTCAGACCCGCAGCACAGAGGGAGCAGCTGGCAAAGATGGATCTTCACACATTATTGACAACCAGGATACATGCCTACGGTCCCACTTACAAACACCTCCTAACTGATGCATGGCCAAGCCCGTGAAAGCCCGTAAGGGTATACTGTTATTCACAAAGTGGAATTAGGCCTACAAGATAACATATCTTTTGGAAGACTAGAAAAGAAAACAGAACACTAGAAAAAAAAAAAAAAGAAAAAACAGATGTCATTTCTAATCATTGTATTATTCCTAGCAATCCTAGTGCTAGAGGCTTTTAATTTACAAGCAAGGCTGGCCCTAAAGTTGGCAGAAGAGGCTGCAGCCCAGGTCAATACATGATTGCAGACCAAGAATTGCAGACCAAGAATTCCCCTAAAGGGAAGCTTTCTAATATCTACTGGCAACTACAAGGTGAAATATCATATAGAAGCCATTAAACCAAGAGGAATATGCAGACATGTCATGGGCCTGTATTACCCTGCACTGTATGCAGTCACTTCACTAACATGGTTGAGTGCTTAGACAAATGAAAAACCAGCACGTTAGAGGAGGAACTGAGAAAGGAACAGGACGTGCTGCTATTTTCTGTCTTTGACTACTGACACAGACTCTCTGATCTCACAGTATGAGATACTTCCCTCTTTTTCTGGACATGATGAAAAGGGAGAAAAAATTTGAGCAATAGTGACAGAAGAAAAACTGGGGAAGGCAGGAAGAAATCTAGCAGATTTTTCTGACCCTAAGTCAGTAACGAGTAAGCAATCCTTCACATCAAAAGCCATTAAAATGGCTATATTTTCCTAGCAGGAATGATTCACAACAGTAAACTATTTCATCAGTGCTTAGTGTCCACATCATTAGTTAAAAGAGAGCAAAAAGTTGAGATTCAATTTCATAGAAAAATACTGCATTCACCACATCAGCTTAAAAAGAAAATATTCATTCTTTTGGTATTGGCAGCCATCAAAAAATGCACTTCAGTATATACAGTTATCTAGGACCAAGTCTCATGAATCCAAGCCATCTTCTTTCCTGAATAGCACACATGAATATCTACGATGAAAATAAGCTAGGCCTTACAGAACCTTGCCCTTCCACCTTTCAAAATGACTACAGTGATTTAATTGGAATTAAGCCTCTGTATTCACACACAACAAGATATTTTTCTTTATTTTACATTGTAAAGGCTAGTTCACAGCAAGCTGGAATGAAACCAAAATTCAAAGTACTTCTTGAAACAGAACCTCTCCTCTCAACAGTGAGCATGATAAAACATCTCTTTCTCACTGCAGCTTGCACTTTGCTATGGCTGCCGTCTTTCTATTACACAATGCCTGTAGCCCTTTTCCTCTCCGAATGCTGAAGGTTTTAACCATGTGTTTAAATGACTTACTGAAAAAGGCCAAGTAATTACGATTCCATTCTTCCCTCCCATTTTGCCTGGCTGTATTAACATATAATTAGGAGACTAATTTTCAGTTAGGTGTTCAGAAAAAACCTGAAGGGTTTTAAATTATTAGTGAGCCAATTTTTAAAAGCCAAACTGAAATAAATGCACCCTCTTCTTCATATATTTAATGATTATAATGATTTAACACATTACTCTTCAATAAGTAAGGAGATGTTTGCAGGGAAAGGCAGTATTTTGTCTAATTAGAGAAATTATATGCCCCTCACAGCCATGATGGTCTACAGCCATGAAAATTACTAAGTGTCAGGCTTGAAGTACATAGGGAAGGGCGTTTTTAAAAGGTAATAAGGTACCAATATGCCCGGACAGATGCTTTTCAGCGTAGCTGGTGCTTAAGATGCTTTTGTAAAGGTTCTTGTTATCAAGCACTTATTTGTTAGGACATATGAACTACAAATGTGATTATGGTGAACTGTAAAGGACATTTATATAATTGTTAGAGACTAATCCCTGCTTGATATACTATAACTTGTTTGGCATTTAGATTTGAGTGGCAGCAGGAGACTTCCTCATAGGAAGAGGCCCTACAAAGTCAACTGATGCCTGCTCGGCAGCACTGGGCCCGCTGAGAGCAGTGATTCATGAAGTACAAAATACTTCAGCTTTTTTGCGTACAACACCAGTATTCTCCAGGCTCAGAAAATCTGTATGTTAAAGCATGTAATCTGTGTTAAAAGCATGTGACACTTCTCTGCAAACCTTCCTGCAGAGACCCTACAGCAGTTACTAGAACCTCGCTTCTTTAAGAGGCCACAACGTGCCAACGGACTGCAGATACCACTGTCCTTGTCGTCCCAGGGGCAATCAGTTGTTTAATAACATGCAGAACAGCCTCCAACCCTGACCCTACTTGGGAAATTTTTAATCCGTTTTCTTTATGTTGCCAGGCCAAGATTGGTAGATAGCTGAATCAGCACATGGAGTTTGTTCTGCATCCGGACAACACCTTTTGAAATATTTAGAGGATTAAATGGATAAAGTGACTGGCTTGCCAGCATCTCCTCATAGAGTAATATTTAAACAATACACACCAAAAACTAGAGCCTTTTTACTGTACTAAAACCTCAGGTTTCAACTAAAAAGTGAAATGTTAGCAGCAAGAAGAAAACATGGAAGCGTGGCTTTGGCTAAACTGTTAAAACAGCATCAGTGCACATGGGATATAAGCAGGTCTACACTGCTGATTAAAGATAAACCAAAGTGGCATTAACCCTCAAAATGGATGTGTGACTGAAACACTGTGTGGACACATCCAACCAAAAGTTGGACAAAAAACAGCCTTGATCAACACAGCTGTTCATGTGGCACCAAGACCAAACTTAATAGCGTGGCATTCAACACCACTGCTCGAGTCTCAAGCTGGTAGCTCTATAAGGCACAGCACTGGGTGGATTTACTAAATCAGACATCTTTCTCACCATGGGATAGGCTAGGACTCATTTTACACCATCTGCATGACTGGCTCCTTGAATGAATACTACACAACGATTATTTCCAAATCTAAGAATTAGTTCTCAAATATGTTTTGTCACAAAATTTATGATGAAACCACACATTATTACAACTCCAAAATCAATATTAAAAAGTCATTGCAAAAACTTGATTACCCGGCATCTACATTTCATTAAGGGAACTGATTTTTAAACCATCCTTGGAATATATGCCACAAGGTTCCTCAGGGGTCTGTCTTAAGTACAGGACTACTTGATGTTTTCATTAATAACCTAGAAGATGAAATAGACATCAAGATTATTAATTTTGCACTTACATCGAACAAGAGTGATTGCCAATATGTTGGAGGATAAAAATAGAGCTCAAAATGGTTTAAAAAAAACTTAGATCTGAAATTAGAATGCAATTCAATTGGGAAAGTACAAGTTAACATGCTGAGACAAAGAAAATGAACTAGATAACTGCAGAGTTGGAAAAGCTGAATAAATATGAGATTTCAATTCTGAATACCAAACGCCTTTCATAATCCCATAAATTGGCAGAAAAACTAAACCGCAAAACTAAGTGGCACAGGGCAGTTTTGTAGTCACCATCTGCTCAGTTACATTGTAAGGCCTTAGTTGTCAACATGATCAGACAAGTAAAATCGCTGAAGTTAGAGCCCATGGTTGTGAAACATCCAGAGAGATTAAAATATGGCTGTGTTTGGCCTCTTCTGGAATGCATTGCATAGCTCACCTCTCAAAAACCTTCTCTTTGATCAAAGCTCAAAGGGTAAATCATCTTTAATGCCCACTGACATACAGTGAAGAAAGAAAACTCAAGCTATTAATTAGGAAATAATGCCCAACAGACAAATGCTTAACTGACTGTATTTGGTATCTGAATCTACTAAATCAGCTAGGCATGTCATTAGTAGATGAGGAGAGGGTGTTCTGTGAGTTTGTGTGCTTTTTCTTCCATCTGTGCTAGAATAAATTTAAGAGTACGAGTATCTTTGCTTTCTCACTTTCTGGATTCAAGTATCAAAAGAAGGGCAACTTGGCTTATATACCAATTTTATCTACATAGTGACACGATTCAAGTAAAGAACTGGGATTCCTAGTAAATAGGAAGTAAGGATAGAGTCATGATCCATTCATTTCACTGTGTGGGTGTTTTGAGATCAGCACCAGATGTCATCTCTGTTGGCTGCTCTCACACCTCGACGCATAACGTACTAAAGGTTAACTTAGCTTTAACCCCCCTCGCTCTCATCCTGCTTGTCCCCAGAGAAGCAACCCATAGAATAAGCTTGTACTAAATCTTGCTGTTAGAAAAACAAGCAGGTGAAACATTCAGTGTTAATCACTAGGCATTTAAACTTCTCTCCTCTTTTGCAGCTAACATGGAATTACAAGGAGAATCTAAATAACCTTGCCAAAGCTTATATGCAATGTACAGTCTGGCTCATATAATGGAGAGAAGCTGGGATGCCCCCCCCATTTCAAGTTATCATCCATCCTCCTCCTCCCTCTCCATTAATGTAGTGGTGTGCTGCATCTTTATTTTCCATTCACACAACTGTAAAACAGCTTCAGCCACAGTGTGCTGTTCTTGCATTTCCCCCATAAGCAAGTGCCAGGAGGCAAAGTCACTCATTTTTCAGAATTCTGAATTTAAAAATAATAATAATCACAGTTGTCACTTCCTCAAAGGATTATTGTTTCTATAACTAGTGCCAATGGATTCCTAAGCACATTAGTATTGCAGCTTATTGGGATCCATATGTGGAAATAATGCAATATTTAATAGAAGACCCTACCATCTCTGTAAAAGTTTCCTGAAGTCCTTGATCGTTAACATTAACGTTGTTGAAATTAATCATTAACATTCTAGGGGTTTTGCCCAGATAAATATGACCTGCTTAAGCAGACAAATTACTCCCCCAAAGCACAAACTTCAATCATGCCTTTCATCACTCTCCTCCTGCCCGCCCCCCCCAGATGTTTGTCTTGGCCTTGGCCAACCACTCACCATTTCTCTGCCCACTTTGGTGACCTGGAGGGTCTGCTCTCTGCTTCAAGCACAGATGTCCAGCATTGGAAGTTCACTAGCAGTCATAGAACTGTTACCTGCTTTGGAAAGCCAGCCAAGGCAGCCACTCTCATCTGTCACAATGAACAACAGCAGAAGGCAGTGCACTACGGTGGGATGTTGCCCCAGACCCATTGAACAGACCCATTTGACAGCTGCTGTCAGCCTTCTTTGAGCCAAGAGCATGAGTATCTGAATAAACTCAGGAAGCTCCTCTAATTAAAGGTGAACACACATTTAAGTCTTTGCAAGACTAGAACTACTGTAAATGCATGCTCATTCAAATTAGTATTCCTGACTATCTAGGCACAAGAAGCATAACCTTTGTGGGTATACTTCTGGGCAAAAAAAATAAAAGTGAAGCTCATTCCAGGGGTTAAGTTCATCATTCTTCTCCAAACTATCCCTCATGCTCTAAGCTGAATTTTATTATAGTCGTTAGTCAAGTTAAATGGTAAGAAGGATGATGCAAGACAGCTGTTTGACTTTTACTGATCTTAATATTATACAGAAGGGGGGAAAAGTCTGATTTCTCCAGAACTCTGGTGTTTAATGACATCATAGCCATCACCAGCAATAATTTTGAAAATAATAGGGCCTTTTGAAAAAATGGCCCTAACGGTCTCCTCTTTCAATCTCTAGCACAGTCCTATGAATTTTAATTGGGGCACAACATCAGGCACAACATTTAGATTAATAGAAACATCTAATTATCTAATGTATCACAAAGACTTTGAAAGAAACTGGACAAACTGATCCTTTGAGAAATGGATATTGTACAAGTGACTAGCACACACAAAAATATCCAAACATTGCTGGCTGGACCTTCAGTTCTTAGAAACAGATACATTTTACCAATAACCAAATAAATTCTGACAGTTTACGCCAACCAGCATCTAAAGTAAATTCACAGCCATGCAATTCTTCATCGCCCAAGCAAGGCACCAGGTAAGGTCACTAACATGTTGGCCTGCATGCCTTCTGAACATTATGCTAACAAGCCAGAAGTCCTTTTTATTTTATAACAAGCAAAGAGATGCTGGCCCAGTCCAGCCTGCCCTGAAATTCATATTAAAACTCTCATTGACTTCAAGGCAAATGGGAACAAGCCATTAGCCTCTGCTATTATTGCCACAGAAGTGATTCACATCCACCAAAAGAAAACACCATTTTGTCTCCCTGCTGATCTGTCCTTCCTTGTGTGGGCTGCTGACATGCTGCATACGCTTGCCCTGAGTAAGTCACGATGGGAAACATCCATCTAAACCTATCTAGTGAAATAAGAGATTTGCTGCTATCCCAAACTTCAGCTATGTCTCAGTAATTATTTCTATTGGAAAATGTGCTAATTAGGTACTACTGATCATACAAGAACAGATTACTACAATTATTGCACAGGAAATTCCTTCAAGTACTAAGTTTTGTTTTAAGATTTATTCCTCACAGCTAAGAATGGCAGTTTATCCACTCTATTACTGAGCTTCCCAGGGCTCTTAAAGCTAATCCCTTTCTCAGTATTTAAACACATGCTTTCCATTGCTACATACGTACACTGAGCTACAGGAATTCAGCATTTCAGCAATACTCAGGATTCAGCTTTGTTGGGAACCTATTTGGAATTGCATACACTGTTAGTAACATTGTACCTCACTGACCACCTCATTTTAACATTATCAGTCATGATGCAGTCAGTAGCACATGCTTTACGGACAGGTATTTTAGAGCTTCATGTTGGAACCAGTAACTGTGATACGCTTTAATAATGTGGTGTGTCCTGCTGCCTGCACATCAGCATCATATTCAAATACATATGAAAGGGTACAGCAGAAATGGGTACAGCAGCTTGGATAAAACACAAAAATAACTCCAGTTGTGGTGTTTGGCCCTTGGTGGAGACCCCACCCTTGAGTTTCAGTTGCATCCAATTAATCCCTTGTGTCTCAGCAATTACGGCTCACTTTCATGCACTTTTATACCTGCCCTGGTAAGGCCACATCTGGAGTACTGTGTCCAGTTCTGGGCTCCCCAGGACAAGAGGGATGTGGAGCTGCTGGAGAGAGTCCA
>JAVCKT010004175.1:0-16847 GCA_032273925.1 Rhynchotus rufescens
AAGGAAGGAAGGAAGGAAGGAAGGAAGGAAGGAAGGAAGGAAGGAAAGAAAGAAAAGAAGAAGAAAATAGAGCATTTAGTATTGCTTCTTTGTCAAAGTCACTTTTTCAGTTTTGTATTGAAAATATATTTTTAATTTTATTTAATTTATTAGTTTTTATTATTGTTATTATAATAATATACTCTGTACATTTCCCTTTTGCAATTTTGCATCAAACCTTCACTAGCTTTGAAAAAAATAGTCTGGAATAAAGTAGGAAAGACTGATATATACATTTCTACATTCTATATTGAAACAGGTGGTTTACACTCTCATTTTGAAAACTGCATTTTTTATCGACCTATTCAGATGTTCTAGCCATCTGTTCTGGATCTCCTGCTAGCACATTATTCAAAGTGGATTTGGTTCCTTCTCCACCCTTTCAGAGATCATACCCTAGCATTCAACGTGTCCCTTGCCCCCCATTCCTTGTATATACAATTTTCCTTTGATGTGGTGTGCTAGTACAGTGTTCTGTTACACGCCATGCACTGTCTTTCTCCCAGTTGCAAACTCAGGTTTACTGGACTTTGTGAGATATATTTAATTACTAAAGTGCTATGCAATCCAGCAGTAAATGTAATACGCATTCCAGACAAGCTTCACTTGACATTCACAGCCATGAGGTAAGAGAATAAAATGAGTTTGTGGTCACATAAGCAGACCACCAGCTGAGAGTTATGAGAAAGCTAGACTCTTTTTAGTGAGGAAAAATGTTAAAAGGTTACCTAAGAGACGTCATTCCAGTCTTCCATGAACTGCAAACTGTAATTATGCAAAATATAACAATAATTTTTCTTAACTTCATTCTTGAAAGTTAACATCACAGTATGAAATGAAAGATTAAATTTGCTCTAGCTTGCTCAATGAGTGCCTTTATTGAAAAAAGGTGCTATTCCCCAAAGATATGCAGGAAGTCAGCCTTGAAAACCAGTATGGTCTCCTTTAAATGAAAAATTGTTCTATACAACTCTATAAATCTCTTTAGTTTCATATATCTTTAAGACTGATTTCTGAATAAGCATAACTTTGCATTTTACAAATATTTAAGGTGATCTTATTTTAGGATGGACTGTTTTTCATGCTTGTTGTTATTTCTTATAATGCAGAAGTCACCTACCATTTTTCAGGCAGACTATGCAGTGTCCTCAGTGAAAGAACCAAATTTCTAGGTTTAAGGAATTGCCCCAAAGATGTTGAATTAAATCTGCAGTATATAGGCAAGAAGTTTACCTGAAAAAGTTTTAACTGGGCTACTTTTGTTTTGTTCTGTTACAGTGGGACCCAGAGGAAACTCAGAGAGGAAAACTGACTATGTTAGGAGGAAACTCCCACACAAGACGGATGTCTAGCTTTAGGACTCTAGGGTGAGCAAAATGTCTCTTTTTATCTGGGTATCATAATCACATATCCTTTCATACTTACCTATGCTACTATGTTGCCCTTCTTTTATCCTATAATTCAGTGATTTCAGTGATCGCTGGGGGCAGAAAACCTCACATAAGGATGACTTGTATTCAGGATGATAAAGTGTTTGCTCAAAAGCTTCTCTGACAGAGCTGGAAGAGCAGTGGTGTGAGTGATTTAACACTTTGGCTATTGGATAAAAAGCAATTATTAAATCCAGCTTTAGGTATTTGTGTGTCTGGGTATTTGTGTGTCTGCTATTTGTGAATACTGAGGACCCTAGGACTTCAGAAACACTGGCAGTGGCAACCTATTTAGAGGTTTAACTTAGTGTAGGTTTATATTAGAGGCATAATCATAAATCTTATGCTTCATAAGTATGCTGGATGCTCTGATGGGTCTGTGAGGAAATGCCAAGGATACTGCATGATTTAGGAGTAAAATAGGGTTTAGTTCACAAATCTGGCACTTCATGAAAAGGTCCAGATCTACTATGCACACACAGTAAGCTGCCATGAAGTGAGAAGACTTGCTAAAGCTGCCCTGCCCCATCAATCTCTGTTCTGAACACATCTCCAGGATCAAAATACGGTGTCTAAGAGACATTGCATGAAAGTGTCTGGTGAACTTTATTATCGGAAACAAGGTATATGTGAACTTTCATTATCTCTCAGGCAAGTCTGCTACAGAAAGTGTTCAGAATTTTAGAAGCAAGTACCAAAGAGCTATGTGGACCTTTGTATAATATTCACACTATTCACACTCACAACCTCATTCGTAAATGCTTGCACCAGCAAGATGTATGCATCCAGTCTGTTCAGCATGCAAGCCTCGGCATTCTCATACCCAGGTGGCTTGTCCAGGATTCCCTGTGATGACATGGCATAAGGGATGCCAGTTTTCCTGCATCTTCCTTGGATGATCCTCATTAACATTCACTGAGTTCTCCTTAAGTTGCAACCACCTGTTGGTTTAGGATATGCCCTTTCTGTGCCTGTATGAGCCTCCCTATCCTGCCTTATCTCTCTGACTAGGACATACTGGATTCAACCTTCTTATCTGGTGTCCTGAGAAGCTGAATGTAGATGTTTGCAAGGCTCTAGAAGACTGATTACATAGATGCCATCATATAACTCTACTTTGTTTTTTTTGTTTTTGTTTTTGCTTTCTGGTGCTTCTACACCCATACATGATTTGGACTTTATAGAGAGGAACTTGGGATATTCTTCAGTGTGACTTAGAATATAATGAGGCCCTTGATTTATGAAAGGAAAAAAATGGCATTTTTCCAAATAACATTTCAAAGAAAAGTTTTGTGGGCCATAGTCCCTGCTCATGTAAATTCATTGACAGCCGCAGTCCAGATGAACTGTTAAAAGAAAGCACTTCCTTAAACAGCTTCTCCCGAAGAAAATATGGGCTAATGCATTGCTGATCAGAGGTCGAAAAGTGAAATTCTAAGGCATTGCTCTTACGTCCTCATTGTGACTAATAATTTCTTTCAAAAATTTACCTGACAGAAAAATCCATTAATCCTCAAAATTTGTGGCTATCTGATGTCTTTCTCTTTCTTTAATGATTTTCCATGCTTCAGGCTAAGGATATAGCATTTATTTTGAAAACAGTCCCTACTTCCTTAAGTTGTCCCTGGAAGACTTACTGTTTTGCATACTTAAGTGCTTCTTAAATTTTTAATTGTTTCCTTACACATCTGTCCTCTCATGTGATCTCTGGTTTTACCTCTCCTATTTATATTAGCCAGAGAATAGATCTTTTTCTGTGTTCATGCATTTATTTAGCTTTGGGCAAATTTAACTGGATAGCTTTGCAGACTGATACTAGCAAACGTCATGGAAATTATTAATCTAAAACGCACTAGTACCGATCTCATCAGTGCTCATTTAAAGATTAGTGAGTAATCCCATCAAAGTCCAAGAGGCTAAATGTGGGTGTAGCATTAGTCGTAGGAGTAACATTTCCTGAGCCCTTATCTTCATTTCTGAGGTAGCATTTCTGCTCCCACCTTTTTCTTCGTGGTATTTGAGCAGTTTCCTTAGCGTGTGCAGACTGAACTCCTTGTGCATGGTCAGAGTTAGGCTGATCTAGCGCAGCTGAGCCAGCTCCCTTCCCCCCTCCATGCATGGATTCTGGGCTACAACTGTGCACTCCGTAGGAAAAGGCCTCCAACAGCTCACTAAAAGCTATTTAAGTTGGGCTTATATTGCTTTCTTCATATAAGAATCTCTGAAGAGGAATGTCTTTAATGTAATTCAGCAAAACCTGAGCCCTCCTGACTGAAAGGAGCACCTTGTGTTGAGTTTCAAGCAGAGAGCTACATGTCAAACCCTGTTTTCATCTTGGAGCCTGGCAAGGGTTTTGTTTTCTATCAGACTTTGTTTCCATGGTCAATAACATTAACCATTGGTTTTCCAGATTGCTTGGCAGTACAAATTTGATAGTCAGGGCTGCTTTTTGAAGAAGTCTGGCAGGACTGCAGATTCTGCTGCTCTCTCTCCTGCCAAGCTGCAGGATGCCCTCTCTGACACATCATGGGCTTGTTCTGGGACAGCTTGAATATGGTTTTAGCCTTTCCATTCAAACATCAGCCACTTTCCTGAATAAAGTCCCAGATAAAGTATATGGAATTGCAAGGGTAACATGGTTTTTGGTCACAAAAAAAGTATCGGTAGGATATTATTTTTAAGTTGCACTGGAATATATGAACTAAGAGTGTTGCATCCTTCTGAGAAACACATAGAGAAGAAACAAATGCACAAATCACTTTTGAAGAGAAGACATCCACCATTTGGGAATTTAAAATCCCTTGCTATCTGCAGATGGTGAATATGCAGGAAATCTCATGAGTGTCTGTTCGTGTGATGATAAGACTTTTTCTCTCTTCCTTAGCCTTCTTTGCACGTGAATCAAGTAGAGTTGTGTATGGCTCTGTAGAGTTTATGTTGTTTTTTATGAACACTGGTATGTTAACTAATTTGTAATCCAAGGAGGTACTATTCCAGCTGGGACCTGGCAACAAGCAAACAAAGCCAGGCAGGCTGGCAGTCAACAGTGGGACAGACCAGTTGCCAGATTCAGCAACATTTCCAGCAACAAACCTGTTCCCTAGCCCATTCTTCCTGCACAATAACAACCCTGATGCAGCAATGGACTGTACACGTAGCTCTCTTCAGTGGGGCAATTCCTTTTAACAGAATTGGATATTCAGATTAGTGACTTACTTTGACTCTTCTACTGGAGGCATTTTCTGCAAAAGTTCTCGTCTTCCTCTTTTTCCTGGAAGAGGAAGATGTCAGTTTTGGATAACTGATTCTGCAGAGAAGCCCTGTTACAGTTAGAGATTACAACATGACAATTACCAGAAGGAGTGCTCATGTTTAGTTTCCCAGTGAAAGGCAGCTATTAGAGCAGGTTAGAAGAGAAAAGCATCTGGATTTATGGCATTTGAATGACCGAACTTTTCCATAATTGTGTAGAGGCTTGAGAGCAATTTATTTCTACAATATATGTCTGTATGTCTATAAACATATCTAACACTGACTATTTTACAAAGACATACGTCATTGTTTTTGGAAAATGAATAAATGAACAAAATGAATACTTTTTTTTTTGGCAGAATTCTTCATTTCTTTTGATCCTCAACATGATAGACACTTAAAAACAGTAGCAATTTTAAATTTAAAATTCTTTGCCGAATGTGTTTGTAATTGCATTTCCCTGGGAAAAAAAAAAAAAAGAAGACTTGTTGATTGATCATCGATCCAAGCTATCCCATCTGATTTAGAAATATTTTCACAAATACAAAAATAATATGTTGGATTTAGTTGTATTTTGCTGCTACCTTATAACTTCAATTTACAAATAACTGACTGGCTGCTAATTTATTGAAAACACCACAAAGACTGAAACTTTGGTGAATATTAGTGGCAATTCATTAATTTTTGTACGTTGCACTGAAAATTTCCTGGGTCTGTTGTTTTAAGGATCTTTGCTGCTCTTCAGATTAGGTTCCATCAAGTCTACAACAAACTCCTCACCTTTGTATGTGGTACATGCTGTTCTGGATTTTGCAAATGCATGACCCGTCTTTACTGACCCTTCTTCATTAGAACAAACCCAGAAAGAAGAAATCCCAAATAACTCTCAGGCTAAATTTTGTAATAAGTTATTTCAAAAACACTTAAACCCCCATACAAAGAAATCTAGTTAGCTGACAATTAGTAGACTGAAGAAATATCTGTGTTGTGTAAATTGTTCATTGCTTTGAATATAAATTGAAAAATCCTGGCTTGTGGTAATATAACTATATTCAGCTGCCTTGGCTTGTCAAAATGCCTCTAATCTATCTTTCTGTACTGTAACTATCTTCTTCCAAGAAAACTGGGGCTTGAGAAATGAATAGACTAGAAACTATTTTACAAAAGCTTCTGATCATTAGCTGAAGTCATATTTAGTTTAAGGAAGGTCAAAGACATCTAGAATAGAAATATATCTTGTCCTGTTCGTAGAGGAAATACCTTTAGCCTTTTGCTCTTATCAGTATGAAGAAACACAACCACAGGAAAGATGATTATATCTGTCAGACTGTTTCTAATTGATTTGACTCTTCCTTGCAGCTGTACAGAGACAAGATCTGAACCTTTTCACTCATGGTGAGATTTTCTTCTGTGGGAAACAAACAAGCAAGCTTGCTTATGAAACTCAAGAAACCAGTGTCCTGTTCTAGCCAGCAGAACTATTGTCAATTCTGGGAACGGAGGAAGAAAAAAAAATGTGCATCAGTCTCTTACAGGATCCACCTTGGCATATTTTCATCGAACTAAGGGGAAAAGCCAAACTGGCCATTTACATTAACCTTTCCAAGAAGGGCTGGAGGAAGAATTAGGCTGCTAGACCTTTTTCCTGCACATGCAAGAAGTCCTGGCACCTACTGCTTATTAACTGACTTCACTGGGATTGGTAGGTTGCTAAATGGAAAAGCTGTTTCCCATAACAAGTTTTGAAGATAGAAGCTTCCCTAGAATTATTTTATTAGAAGCAAATTAGGGGAATTATGTTTCTAGAGTACCTTCTGTTAAATTCTGGCTCTTGTGGATTGTGTATTTTACCTACATTTTCTTTGTTTAGCTTGTGGGTTTAATGCGTGCATTCCAAGCTGATAATAGGAGTATATGAAAAAAATAACTAGTGATAATTTCACTTACAGCGCTATTCAAAGAATCTTCTGCTGCTAATGTGACTTTTCACAAGCAATGAATATGGAAGAAGAACTAAGATTACAGAGCTGTCTAAAATTTCGAACTATCAGGGAGCAAAGATAGAACTTCTACTTTAAGCTTTCATTTTCAGACATTGTAATGTTTAGCTATAGGTTTAGATTAGTTACTTTATAATCATATTCCAGAGCTGGCTAATTCCTTCTTTCCACTTCTTGCAAAGGCTGCACAGTTCTCTGTCTTCTGTGCTGAGGACAACCTATGTAGACAGGCATGACAAGTCTACTGCACTTTTGACCTGCTCCTTGCCTTTGCTTTCTGTCTACCTGCATTAACATTCTTTTGCACATGTCTTCACGTATAATAAAATAAATGTGATCCTATAGCATAGCTTCTGGCTGGTATTAGATGGAATAATTAACAAACATTTCTTCTTCATTGCTGTAGCATTGTATGTAGCCTTTGCATGCAGTAGATGTTTAATAGATATGAAAAAAAGAAGCATAAAAACACACAAGTCTCTGTTCTAGGCCATTTAGTTTTCAGACTTCGAGACTGGCCTCTCTTGGGAAAGTCTGATGTCTTCCAGTGGAAGGCAGAAGGAAATGAAACCAACCCTATGGAAAAAGAAAAGAGGAATATTTTTCCTTCTGTGTTGGCTTATATTCCCTTAGGCCTCAGCAGAATAACTGTGTACTGCATATTGAATATGCAATAGATGGTTCTGCTATTGCTAATTCTGTGGTAATAATCCAGCAAGATAAAAAAGCTAATAGCCTGTCCATGTGTTTAAAATCTTCTTCCAAAAACACATTTTAAAACTAAATGTATTCCAGAACATGGGCTGAGGAGACACATTTCTTATGTCTCAACAGAAAAAAAAAAAAAAAAAAAAAAAAAGTAAACATTAATATTCGTGTGAGCTTTTCCACTGAATTCATTTAGGGTAGACCTCGAAAATGCAGTTTTTGAGAACCCTGAAGGGAATGTCTAGCACCAATGAAGAGGTGGGTTCACGGCAAATCCAGATGTAAATAGAATATCTCTTTTGTCACCAATGTTACAGAACTTAACGGATAGCTGCCAAGCAACGAAGAGGTACATAGTTCAATGTGAAACACATTAATGTAGCAAAAAGTTTTGTTGGATGTTCTGCTAATTTGTATAGGTTTTTTTTTTTTTTCTTCATATCCACTTCAATAAATAGCAGTATCATCTTCTCTTTTGGCATTTTCTTTCTCCTTCTATGATCATGTCTTCTTCACCAGTTTATACATTCCTTCTGTTGCCTTCCCTACAAGCCATATGTTTCTTGTAAATGCTTTTCTTAACTTTTTCTGATGCTTTCTTCCCATGGATCCACGTGGCAGTACACTATGCACTATTCTTTCTACCTTTCAGTGGCAACTGCCTCTTTATAGTTTTCCTTATTTCTACAGATCTTTCACTCCTCTGCCTGCAGTCTCTAAAGGCTTTTCTGCTCCTTTTTTTTTTATATAGACTTAGCCTCTTATGAACTTTTATTGTGCATGATATTACAGAAAAGAGAAGTGCTCATTGCAGCTGACTAAATATAATCCACTACACGTGGACTTCCTGTAGGAAGAAAATATAGGCTAAGAAATGGCTGAAAGTAAAGCATAAAAGTATTTAGTAGTTATATGAATGACATTAAAATGAATACTTTGTCTGGATGCCTGTGCAGGCATGGTTTTCTTAGAAATTATTTTATACCTAAGTAAACATGATTGTGCATACATTTGCTCATGAATCTGTTATTCAGAATGAGAACAAAAAAAAGTAGTCAGAGTTAGAACTGAAGATATTTTTGCAAGATGCAGCAGACAGTTTATTCAGTGTGGAACTACGGATGCAAAAGTGTAAGCTAATGCTTTCCTCTGCATCCAAAAAAAAGATTATTACTTTATGGTAGTGTTCTCAAGTGAGCAGAGAAATTTCACATTGAAGCAGCAGGACTCTGCATTTTCACTAGCTTGTTAAGCAGTTTTCAGATGGTCTTAGTCTGTTCGCAACCTCATTTTCTCATGAAAAATTCTAAATTACAGATTTTTTTCTAATTTTATTTGTTGTTTTAATATAATAAGCTCACATTGAACTGAACTGTCTGATACACCAAGCTAGAGATACTTTCAAAGGCATATTCAAAAAGCTGTGCATAAAAGACTAAAACCTAGAGATGCCATCAAACTGGAGAACTTAATCTGAAAACCAGATGATGTATTTCTGTCCACTATTTGTCCCAACTCTATAAGCAAATGCTCCTTTGCATATTTTAAGCGAAAAAAAAAGATATAATTGTTTTATAAATTCAGCATAATTTTGAGGTGGATTTGGGATCCTGCCCTTAAAACAGAAAGTTTTTATTAGTGGGTACATTTGGAATATACCTTGACAAAAACACTTACAGGTTCATTTTCTTTGTGCCATTACTCTATGTATATAGGATACACAGGGGTAGATTGTTCATCATCTTCCCAGTTAAACAAATAAATATTATTTAATTTTAATTGGAACCATTCTAACATTTTGTTTTAAATAACAGGCTTTTTTTGATCTCTGAATACATTCATAGCATGCTAACAAAAAGAAAACTGTTACTCTACAAAAATAAAATGTGGTTAGCTTTCCTCATACGGATACAATAAAAAACACTTCTGGTGGCTTGACATTGCACAGCTGAATACTTTTTGACAGGGAGAATAGCTAGAGTTTAGTCTGAGCTTTGGCAGTACTACAATTCACTAAATACTTGAAGTAATCCAGTAACTCAAGCTTTGTTATAAGCAGGTTGCTTTAAAGTATATTATCTCAATAGTTTTCATTATGTTAGTATCTTTCCTCTATGAATGTAATCCTGGCCTCTTAGTTTTTTTATTGTGTCTGGGCCTGATCAGGATGCTCTTTAGGAAAGCTCCTAATCTCACCTCTTCCTTTCCTCTCCTTCCTCCTTTCCTTCTCCTATAGGATGAGTTCTGAAAAATATAAAGGAATGTTTTGGTAAGAACAGCAAAAAGTCTGAGCCACTATTCTAATCAACTGCATTTAAATTCTTCTGGTTTTTTTTTCACATTGAGTTTTATTTAATTTCAGTATTTTAAAAAATACTACTGTATGTACATGTTACCTCAGCTATCTT
Organism: Rhynchotus rufescens; assembly: GCA_032273925.1. Lineage (NCBI taxonomy): Eukaryota > Metazoa > Chordata > Aves > Tinamiformes > Tinamidae > Rhynchotus > Rhynchotus rufescens. The sequence continues at coordinate 9,838 of JAVCKT010004175.1, forward strand.
CTGGGCCTCTGCTACCATAGTACTTGAGTTCATCGGTCCTAAAGTGCTTTTATTCAGCTACAGATGGAAATTACTGCTTTGAAGTGCAGAAGAGGAAATCAAGACACCTGCATATGAGTCTGCTGTGCTCTGTCCAGACACACAGAGATACCCAAGTGAGTTTTAAAGAGGGTAGCTCTGAAACTAGAAACGAGGCCAGCTCCAGCATTGCACAGCATTACGGCTGCATTGCTTCCAGGCCCAGAGAGAATATCTCTGCTGAGTGTCGTCCTGTGTCCTGACAATATATTATATGGTTCAAAATTAGCTAGTAGGAACTGGCTGTGCGCTGTGCAATGTGCTTTAGGGGGCTTACTCAAAACCAAAGCAGGAATGTGGGCTGGGACAGGCCGCTCAACCCCGCTCTTCAACTGTGCACCTTTCATCTTAACCCATGAGCCACCTTAGCAAAATGTCACTGGAGCACATTGATTTTTACTGACATTTATTCAGGCCTGGTTTAGAGACCTGTTTCAGTAAATCTGCTTAGGAGGGAAGTCTCCATTAGATGAGAGCTCAGGTTGGGTTCCAGGGTCAAATTCGATGGTTGCAACATCCTAGAATGTAAAAGGAAAGCAAATCTTCTGGATTGCAAAGATAATTTGAAAAAAAAAAAAAGAGGGTTTGAAAAAAAAAATGAAGGAGAATTCACATGATGGGATACTCAGCACAAGAGAATAAGTCTTTCAGTGGAGGTGAGGGAACTGGAATTGATGGACACAGATGATAATCAAGATTAAGCGTGAAGTGACTGCATACAGATGCAAATATATCTTATAAAGTCCTTCCAGAGTTGGCTGTGCTTCCTTAGACTGATCTTATATGATTAATGTGTCTTTCTAGTGATAAACAATAGGTTAAATTCATGGTCATGATGAAGTTGTTCTGCAGACAGCAGACAACTTTTATTTCTCTGATACATAGCAGTTATTCTCATTGTGTAGAAAAGAGATATGAAGTAGCAATAAAGGCATAACAGAGAAAAGGTGTGGAACGATTACCTTAGAACTTCAGCAATGTTAGATGAAAGATGTTAGATGACTATATGTCCCATTTCCAGAGGTGAACAAAAAGAATATTTGCTCAGTTGTAACTGTAGTCTTTTTAGAGAAATCAAGTAGAAAACAAGAGCAAATGAATTTCTGCAAATGCTTCTGCATCTTAAGATTTTTAAAAAGTATTTTCTGGCATTTTTATGCATATTTATTATGAATATATTCATAATTTCTACAGATTCCGTAAGGAAGTTGAGCACATTTGTGGTTTCACAATACTATGAACATCAGGTTTAATTATTACAAATGACTGCACTATTGCAACTACATCTTCTGTCAGATGACTGATGGGTGATAAACTGTGGGACTTCTTAGAAGCTGGGGTAGCCCTTGGATTCCAGGGATGCAGAGGAGGTGCCAGAAGGAAAGATGAACCTTTGTACTTACGCTGTGTGACTGGTGCCAAGTTGCAGAGGTCAGTTGTTTAAAGCGCTCCATCTTTTTATAGCTTTACTTCACATATGGAGGCAGTCTAGGAATCCAGTTTAGATAAGGAAATGGCAGAAATACATATTTTGCTGTGCTTTAATTTTAGATCGGTTTTATATTTCTTCCCTATAGTGCTAAAGGGGTCCCAGGCAACAATCTATTATAGAGGTGTGTCTTAAGCATCTCTACTGCAATATGCTATGCAGGGGAAAAGAAATCAATCTGAGTTATTATAGTTGCTTAGTACTCCCTGGGCTTGAGGGAGTACTGAGTATCGAGCTTGAATGCATTTCCATATTCTGATTAAAAACCTTCTTGCATTCCACAAGAATGTCATAGCTCCATAGGAACATGTCCACATGTTTTGTTATTTTCAGTTTATAAAAACAGAGCTGTTTCCCAAACATTGTTTTATTTGCACAGTAATGAGAATCTAAGAATATATTTAACATATATAAAACTCCTATGCTCTAGCTAAGGGAATATTAGCCTAACCAAATTTGTTTCAGACTTGGGGAAAGGAAATATTTAAATTCTCACCTTGCAGACATTAAAAATAGTTCAGTGACAGGCAGCATTTCCCTAAAGACTAGCCCAGAGGCTGGAACGTGTGGTCACAAGATGGAGCAGAAAAACCTTGCAAAAACAATTCCCGTTCTCCTTCAAATGCCGAGCAAATCTCCCTTGGCTCTGGGGGCACCAGGATTTCATTCAGTGGGTCCACAACAATAGATTGTGAGCACAGAGAATGCAGGGGGCACCTGGATGGGCTCCTCTGGAAAGCGAGGCAGAGCGGATGCAGAGCCTCGCGCTCCGTTGTTTTGTAGGAGAGCATGTCACCACTGACTATACAGGGAGTCCTGGGGGACTGGCTGTTGATTTTAACATTTGTATTAATTACTTGAAATGGAAGCGTGGTGAAAACTTTGCACATAGCCCACTCCCTCATCTCTGCGAATGGGCCGATGGCCAGATCGTATGGAAAATCTGTTAGAGATAGATTGCACATTCCAACCAGCGCCAGAAACAACATTTCCTTTATAATTTTTACATAAAACAAAGGAGCTTCATGCAAGCTGATTTTCATCATGCAAGCTGATTTTCATCAAAAATTATTCATATGTAAATGTGTGGTCATAGGTAAAATAACCTCAATCTATATGTATAATTATATAGGCCATTGTACCAGTTGGTTAAAAATGGTAACATTTCATCCATAAATATAATCCCATGAGTCACCTCTACAAGCAGCAGGATGAAACACCATTAAAAAAACATTCAGCATTTATGTATATGCAATCTAGCAAAAACGCAAGTCTTTAAATAATATGGATAAATACTTTTAACACATATTCCAATTGCTTTTCATTTGGTCCAAATATGTTTGTTGACATATTCTATAACTATAGTCTGTTTTTACACTGGCCTAGCTGGTGTCAACACAGTTACTCAGGGAAATTAACCCCTGCTTGGTCTTACTGCAGATCAATGCGTTTCGGAGAAGGGAGGGAGGTGATAGGAAACGAAAATGCAGCTGTCTTCATGGCTCAGGACTCCATCTGCTGTTATTGAGGTTGATGCCATTTACTGTTTTCTTCTAAAGCCCTTTGAACTGAAGACTGGAACAGGACTGTTATTAAAATACCATGAAACACATCTGAAATGCCAATGAAATGAATAAAAATTCCCCTGTTTGGGTGCAAATAAACATACAATGAGTTGTTTTTTTCTTGATAAGAGTGGACTGCAGAAAAAAGGCTAACAATGACAAGTATTACCAGGTGAAGGAACTTCATGTTTTTAGGAAAAAGTGTATTCAGTGACTAAAGTTTCAACCTCTTTGTACTCTCTTTAATTTAAATTTTCTCAAGGGCCTACAGAAATATCTATTTTATGTTTATGTAAGAAGGAAGGGATTCTTTGCACAACTATTATAGAAATAGCTCTGGTATGCCCTTCAGGGTCTGCAAAATCGCTCTTTCTGAGGAAAACAACTGATGAAATTTCCACAGCTCAGGCCAATTTGCACAATCCAAGTAAATGCCCTGGGATATTCTCGAAGGGTCGAATGCACCCACATCATCTCCTCCCACCTGTAGCAGGCACCGAGCCCTCTCTTCTGTGTTCTGTGTGGGCACAGCACTCCCAAAGACATCTTCATACCCTGTTGATAGCAATTATTACAATAATAATAAATTTGTATCATTCAAAAACCTATGAGCTAAGCGCTGGCTTATCTCCATGCAGTCAAAGGAAAATTTCTGTTATCTTTAGGGTGAGGGTAAGTTTTCACCCTGTGGGTGTGGACATTTTTTTACAGGATGTTGCATTACTTCCCTTGCATTCAGTACACATGAGGAAAGGAGGGGAAGCATGTAACTTCTCTCCTTACGGTGTAACTTAGAAAACTAAGAATAGTCCTCCTTCTTTAGCTTTGCATTATGAGTTCAGCTTTTGCCCTTCCTATTGTCCAACAACCCACTAAAAATTTCCAGCAGCTACATTTTTTCAGTAAAGCCAAGTACAGTACGAAGTTTTCCAAAAGATGAATGAAACAATCCATTGAAAATGTCAGTCAGAAGCCAGAGTATAATTTTATTTATTTTTTTGATCCTCGTTCAGAATTCATACTATTAGCATGTGGCAAAATGTAAAACGAAGTGGAACAAAAGCGCCTGAAATAAATTTCACCTTGACCTGATTTCCACTTGACTGAATTTGTTGTAGTAAACTGGTGACACATAGTGGATAAACAGTAACACATGTCCGCATTTGAAAACGGGGAACAGATGGTAAACACACTGATATAAGAACTGTTACACAAGAGCACGGTGTATAATTCTGAAAGGTCAAAGTCCCTGCAAGCTGAAACAAGTTTGATATGGAAAAGGGATACATTGACAAGGAGTCCAGTGGGCACAGCTCAAGTAGGTACAGCTTCCTTTCCTTCAGGGGGTTTCTTTTGGAAAAGACATCTGGTCACAACTGCCTTTTTAAAGTAAATTTCTGAGGTGTTGTTACTTGCAAGAGTGCTGGCCCCAAGAGCCTCTTATCTGGGCAAAACATGTCACCATTTCAATGACTGCAATTGTGCCACTGTTCTGAAACACACTTCTGATGCAACAGGAAAATATATTCTTTTTAATGATTTGGAATACCTTTCGGCCTTCCAGAGATATTAACTTGTTGCATCATGGCTTCTCTGGTGCAGACTATCTGCTAATCGTGAATGCTGTGCTGTGTTCAGCAACAAAACTGAGCACGGGAAGGACTGGGGAAGACATCTGCCTTTCAGTGCCTGTGATGTGTCCATTGGCCACGTAGGTAGGTTTGCTTTCCTCATTTTGCATATCGGGATCAAGCACTTGTCCAGTGACCATTTGGGATGGAAGAATGAACAGACCAGAGATCTCCAAAGTCCTAAGCAATTCTCCAGCATATTGAACCATCTGCCTTCTGGTAAAAGCACACTGGATGGATGTGGTCACGTTCTGCTTGGGGTGTAGAAGGAAAAGAGCTGATCTACCTCACAGACAGATGAAGTACACATGGTCAGTTTAGACAAAAGAGAAGAGCTGGGAAAGGAAGATGAAAATCTGAGGAAACGCTCGTTATCAAACGATGGAAGGAAACTGTCAAATCTCCCTCCAGTAGAACTTCAATATTTGTAAGTCAAAGAGAAAAAAGGCTACATATACAAAATATATAAAGGCTACATATACATGGATATGGATATGGATATGGATATACATATATATATACATTTAAGGCGACATGTACAAGATAAACCCTAGATGCTCAGAACCTGTATTACAGCTCAAACATCTTAAATTTTGCCTCTTAGAATTGCTCTCTAAGGGAGAAAATAAGCAACTCAGCAGAAAATACTTTTTTTTTTTTTCAGAATATAAAGACTTTAGTTTTCAGAACTATTCAAAGGAATTTTATTAAAATGTAATCCATGGTTTAACAGTTACTCTGCTTTAATGTTGAGTTCTACTGTTAAAAATATACCTAGAATGTTATTCCTAAACCATGTTTTTTCAATCAATTCTTGGCAGCAGACTATAAATTTAAAATTGAAGTTGTTGTGTTTAAGAACTCCCAGAAAACAGAGATGGAGTGAAAAATTAGGTGCTGAAGTCAGACGTGTTGAATGTTCAGCATGTATCTGTTTTCAAGAATTAACAATGCCAAAATCATTTCACTTGTGACTTATTTAACAGCTGTCTGCAATTGCAGATCCAAATTTAGTCTCTTATCACAACTTTTACTCTAGAGACTACTTATTCTCTTAAAAAAAAAAAAGATGTCCAAGCCAACATTTTTTTTGCCTGTTCACATAGGATTACCTTTTAGCTAAAGTAGGGATCTTGCTAGTATCCATGCCAAACAACCAATATCTTCTACCTCTCACCAGTGTGTCAGGAATTTCTGTGGGGGTTACAGCTGCAGGGCTAAGGGTTTGAAAACCCAATCTCACCAGTCTACATCCTAAAATGGGGCAAGTCTATTTTCCTTCCCAGCTATTCCTTTTGTGGAAATGGTCCGTCTGAATATTTGATCACTGCTTCTCTGGGTATCATCTTGCTCTATCCCATGATGTCTTTTATGTATGTCCTGGGGAACCCTAGAAAAGGCAACAGATATTTGAAGGGTATGCAGACCAGGGATTTGAATGTGCCACTCTTTAGCTCTTGGACTAGACTTAGCCTGGCTCTTCCCTATGCCCTTCTTTGATATCTGCCAGTACTGCAGACTCAGGCTAATTTCCTCTCCTGTATCCGAACAAGTGGATTTATTAGCTTGTGAAATATCTACTCTAGTGGTAGATCAGGATTATCAGCCCCTCAGATATCTTTTGTCCCTGTCTCCAAGGTTTCATTTTAATCACAAGCTTTTACTTCACTTATTTGTATTGTTCTTTTATAGCTTGACAGGATTTTATACATTGCTTATTCCATGGAATTTGGTTTTTTGAAAATGGCGGATTGTTTTGCTTGTATCCTGAGACACTGTTGCATCTTCAGCTATTCTGTATTCAGTTGCATGGGAATATTTTGTCCTCAATCTGTAGAGTGAGATTTCTAGAGCTGACATAGAGCTGCTTTGTTTTACCTCAGAAAAGCACCCTTGTGCAGTGCAAATGCAGTGCAGTGTGTTCCCTTCCAAACACTGTGATGGATTAAGTGATTTATCTTAAATCAAGATGGCATAGTAGTATTTCAGGCATCTATCACTATACATAATGGTGGATCTATGCAATGTTTATTTCTGATCATTCTGAAAAACACATTTTTTTTCAGAAATACTGCTGATAAAATTAATTTCAGAGTAGGGAGGAAGATAAAATAAAGGACCTTTTAAGGTTCTCTGCTGTCCAGTCCTATTCTTTCAAAGTCCCCCAGGCTTATTCTTACAGAAATAAGTGATTTTTTTTATATCTTTAAAAAACATAAATATTTTTTTTCTTTTTAGTAGTTGAGC
>JAVCKT010004182.1:0-19224 GCA_032273925.1 Rhynchotus rufescens
GAAAGAGCATGGAAATATCTTGGTGATTACCCGATCCCAGGAAAAAGCACCTTTTTTCCCCCCTCCGTTCTGAGGCTCTGTGATGAGTGTCTGCTGTATTAATCTGTAGATTAAAGCATCACACTGAGAATGAAATCTCCAGCGCAGAAGCAGGCTCGCGGAATAGGAAGGCGATTTACTTTTGTGCTCGTTACAAAACTGAAGGGAAATTACGATTTCAGCACTAGGTAACTCAGAAATAAATGGATAATGAAAAACTCAGGTTTCTCTGAAATAAATTGATAATGAAACAAAAGCAGATTCCCAGGATCTTTAGGCGAAGTAATAACGAGTAAGGAAAAGCCTGTTGACTGACTCATTTCCAAAATGATTGTTGCACAGGAAACTCAGAACGTATTCGCTCTAGCCTAAGGTGCAAAATTTACTGGAGCCATAAAGAGTTAGATGATATGCATTTATCATGTTCTTTTTCTACACTATGTTTCATTTTTAAATTACCATAATCATGTATATTACTGGCTTAGCTTTAGGAGCTTGCAACGAGGACTCATATTTTGATGAACGGATGTAAATAGCTTATGCCAAGTGGTAAATGTCACTCAAACCTATACAAAGAGTATGCATAAACCGTGCGTCATATCGGCTTCATTTGTTATATTTAGACAGTACTACCACAGGAAAACTATTTTGACACAGATATTCTTGTTAGTTTTTATAGGCAGCAGATTTCTAAAATAAACTTAAAAAAATCAGAGCAAAGAGCACCACAAGAGCAATTACCTACCCCTATAAAATATGTTATAAAACGGTAGGACTCAATGCATTTAGAGATTAACTTCTACGGGAAGTCATGTGCATGGCGAAATAAGAGAAAGACCCTTCAATTTAAAACTTAAATCCTTGAGCCTAAAATGAACGTCACTGCTATAGCTCAACAATATTGTATTCTATATAAAATTGGCCATTTAGAACTTGTGAGAACTTTATTGCACTGTCTCACAAATGACAACTAGCATAGTATTCGTGATTAAATGAACACTTATTGTATTTGTAACAGTATTCCAGGAATGTCATAAAATGAGGCATGAAGTCATCCATTTGAGCATTTTTAGAACACATCCTATCTGAAAGCACTGAAAGTATCTGCTTACAAGACTTCCAGCTAAATCCAAAAGAAATTTCTTTCTCAAGTAATTGCACTAAGGTACCTGAATTTTCTGCTTATCAGAGATGCCTCCCAAGAGACTCAAGCCATTGTCAAACACCTATAAAACAAGGTGAGAAAAGTTTAGGTAGACTTACTCATCCCGTCCATTTATAATGTCCAAGAAGAGAAAGCAAATTATGTCCTGAAAGGAGAGCACGTGGCAAATGACAGTCAAATTGGATTAAATGTTGGTCTCACCTGAGTGCCAGTTTACCTCAAACATTTACAAAAAAAGAGCCATGCTCAAAACCACAACTTATCTGCAATAAAAGGAGGCATTCTGCCCTATCAGGGCTGGTCATCCTCTGCCCTGCTTCATCCACGTTTGCTGCCTGCTCATCCCAATTGCATGACTGGTGAAGGAAGTCACTACTTGACATCAGTAAATTTGACCTGTAATCTTTTCTTTGTAAGTGCCAACTTTCCCAGCACCACAGCTGACTGGAAGCCTGTGCATCTGTGATACAAATTTTTAATGAGTAGTTTTCTAGTATACCAGATGACAAAAATTCCACTGTCGGCATTGTGTGCAACAACTGCCTAAAGGATGACATTAAGGGTTTCAGCCTCATCTCTTGCTCACTTTCTGTGGTCTTGTCTGGAATCACTGCTTTTCCCTAGTTTGACTATCCATTTGAATATGATCTATTACTTGATTTTTTTATTATTTATTATATATTTGCATTAACAAAACCGTTAAGCTGAACCCACTGTGAAAGGTGCTGCAAAACCCAGCAAGGAAAAGAGTCCTTTTATTTGCAGACCTGAGAAGACGACTGACACCGAGAGACCCCAGGGAATCCAAGCAAGCAATGAGACAGAATTTGTCATCGTGGCAGAGCCTGTTGCTACAAAGCTTTTGCAGCCATCACCCAGAAAAGAGAAGTTTTTGAGAGCACGAAAGCATGGTAGGTATTAACACAGAGCTCCCTTCTAGCTGAACGAGAAGCCTCCCTGTAATCTTTTGTCCCCAGATTGATAATGGCAGAAGGTGTTTTGAGCTCTAATATCATTTTGTGATACATGCCTCCCTTCCCAGGTATCTGGCACCAGCTGTTAATACTGACTGTCTGGGGAGATGACAGGTCCTGCACCTGGGCAGGGATAACTCCACACACCGCACAGGCTGGAAAGGCAGCTCTGCAGAGAAGAGCCTGGGGAGGCTGACTACAATTATAATGCAGAGGCCAGACACATCTGCCTTGTATATGAAATATGCATTATTTCATAAACGCAAGCAAAGGTAGAAAAAATCCCCTTTTCCTTCATTGTTTTTGAATGAGGTAGCAGCTCAAGACTTGCCCACGTGCTAGCCACTGGCTTCAAGAGGGCAACTCTCATTTCTAAGTCACATGGGCAAGATCTGCAGAATCAGCCTCCAAATTTGCAGAGTGTTTCTGTAAAAACAATTACCAATGGCCAATGTGAGAATGAAGATGTGAGAGCATTACTCCACAGCTTAACGTCCTAAAGGATAACCTGGTCCTGTCCTGCAATACTGTTTTCCACCTTGCTGGAATATTGTTCTTGCTCTTGCTCGCGATCTAATATTTGCTGTTTTAAAACAACAATTTTTTAAAAAATCCTAGCATTCAATGTCAAAGGAATTTTCTGCTGTGAATAAAATTTGAATGATTTCTGAACTAATACACTCTCATTTCCAGAAAATAGGATGATGATAACTTTTCCTAAGAATATTTTTATATACTTTGTAGGGACAACAATAATTTAAAGTGGTATTTGAAATCAAAATAAAGCTACAACTTACAAATTATCCTCTTTTCTGCATTGACTAGGCTGTTCCTCAAGGGATTGATGGAGAAAAAAACCACCTTTCTCATGGCAATTTCCCCTTCTTATCCTATACTCAACATAACCAGTAGCAGTCAAAGGTCAGGGGACAAATGAGAGCCACTCAGCTAAGTGGGGCTTTGCAAGAGACAAAGATAAATTGATATAGATGTGGGAAACTGGATTGAACGGAGAATTAAAAAGATGTTCCCGGTGGTCTGGCAGCTGTAACAGAAGACAGAAAACAACATATCCTACTACCTATGTCAAGACTATTTACAACAGTCCATCTAAAATCAGCCGGCAACAGTAGTGTGACATATTTTGAAAACCTCATAGTGAAACCTTTCCATCTCAACACAGGTTTCACTCTGCCCTCAGACATGTAAATTCTAGATTGTAGGATATTTTGAAACATAGGTCATATAATTGAATTATCACCTTCACGTCAGCTTCTCTGTTGAACAACAGGATCTCCAAAGGACAACATGCTTTGCAGCCTTTCTACAAGCAAGCTCAGCTTAGGACCAAAGTAGCAAATCTCCCAATCAGTCTTTTGAAGAGATATTCTGCACTTTATGATTTTAAGAAAGTTAAAAAATACAGATCTCCTTTGAAACTCAAAAAGAAAACACATCTTTTTTTGAGAAAGAGAGAAAATATTACAGATTCAGTGGGGTTGGAGTTTCAATTTTCTTTTGATTTCATTCAAGCTGCGTTGTTCTTCACTAGCTGATGCCTTACTGGAACAGGAGCTTTATGCTCCGTTGTAAAAATTGCTTCTCTATGTGAAGGGATTTGTCTTCAGGCAGTTGGAGAAGACTCCACCTGATAAATAACTTGAATATTGAACAGACTGGCAATGCTGCATTCATGCAGTGCAGGAAAATTTAGCCCTCATTGGTTATGTTGCCAGGAGTCCTTAAATCAAAATGTGGAGATTCAGTACTGAGGTACATAAACCATGAGCTTTGTTGGTCATGTCTCTTGTGACTGCGAATTCCTACCAGGAATACCAGACATAGCTCTGCAAGGTGCTGGCTTCCCTCAGCTCTGACTTGTGGATGTTGAGCATCTAAAAGATGACAAAAATCTGTTTCTGCAAATGTGCATCTCAGTGTAAAACGTGGAGGGATTCTCCAGGATATTCTTCTTCTCCAGCTGCTCCAACATCCTGGTCAGCAGTTTAAGAGTTCTGAAGTTTCCTTTTTGGCATAAACTGCAGCATGAACCACAGCAACAGTATGAAAAGCCTTCTGGTAAGCGGCCAGTGTCAATTTGTATTTTGATCTAGTGCAATGCTAGTAATCCATTCTTATGTATTTGCATAACTTTGCTCTGTATCAATTTGAGTGACTATTTTTCTGTCATGTATGCTGTGATATTGAGTAGCTAGAGAAAAGGGCAGTCGGCGGAGGGTAAAAGAAGATGCTAAGGTTATAAAGCTGGGCTCTTATTTACAGTCAAGCTCTATTTTCATGAGAAACTTCTCCAGCCCAGACATAGGTGCAAGTGGAGAACATCAGAGCTCTCTATCAGGCAAAATCCTCCCTCGCCCATTCCCATAAATTCTCCTCAGTGGCAGGTTTTATTGCCCTGGAGACACCACATGATGGCTATTTATTTAATTGCTTGGAAAGCCCAGCCAAAGAAGGGTGCCTCAAGTTTGGCGCGTTAGCTTCCTGCTCGCAGATTTACAATTTAGCACCACTCGGGTTTGCAGTCTCCTTGTTAAAAGCGTGAGGGGCCCGTTCCTCCAGCCCAAGCACAAACACTTTGTCTGCCTCCAAAGCACCAAAATCCACCAAAAGGCGGAGGGCCGCAGCGCAGCCTGCCTCCGAACGGGTGCGTGCCGCCCCTCAAACCGCTGATTAACATTCGACATGTTCTCCAAGCAGAGCCCTATATCAAAATCAGTGTTTGCTCTGTCCTGTCCTTTCCTTTCCTTCCCTCCTCCTGCCTAATTTTGTAGACAGACAGCCATAATACGCAATAGAAACATAACTCTTCAAACTGAAAATGTCATCACTTAAAAATACAAGAGAGTGGTATGTGTCATGTATGTCTGCAAAATGCAGTTGCTGTCTGTTACAGTCTGTAGCAACTTTTAAATCTGTCATCACGGCATGAATTTCATATTAAGCTCCTTCCCAGTGCTTTAGCCAGGAAGTAAAGGGGGGAACATACTGTATCATTTATGGGCATGCTGGTGCTGGGTCAACCATGACATCACTCTCCACTCCGCTGAGCTGTAATGAGGTGAAAAGGCAGCTTTAGAACAACATAGCACTTTATTTATTAGGAAAATTTAAGTGTGTGTGTATTTCAATTTATGATAAAACCGAAAACAAAGGTTATGGAGTATAGCTCTCCTCCGGCACAAAGTATGGGGCAGCGGGGGAGGCAGTTTGTAGTTGGTGAAAGATTTAATGCACATAAAGCAGGGAAGATGGAAGGCTCTGGGCAGGCTGAAATCCCGTATTGACAGCCCGGGCAATTAGAGATGGTGCCGGGCACATTGTGCTGCAGTCAAATTGCACTGTACCCTTTGATCAGTGGGTGCCACTGGAGCAAGAGGCTAGTCCAGACTAGCTAAAATTTTGACCAGCTATAATCATGAAATATGCATGAAAGCAGACTTATAAAATGATCAGAGGGGAAACAATTTGGTGAAGGGTGAGGGCTGTCAATAGCCCTTGACTGCAGAAGGTTCCCTACTAACTACACCGCTTTTTTAATGGCTTTGGGTAGCCAGCAGTTTACAACATCTCTCCAAATTAGTGCTTAAATACAAGAGGGACATTTGTGCTTTACAGTAAGGATTCTTTTTGCTCATAGCCAGAGGTGGGACAAGGAGGCTACAAAATAAATAGCAAAGCCCAATGCCCAACAAATTAGACTTGCAATTAGCTGCTCTCATTCCTTCTTTTCCTAACTATTTCTTTCAATGCTCTATTCTATATTTAAACTTGGCATCATTATTTTTCATGCCTAAGTGAAACAGTAATAAGCACTCTTTTATTGCAGACACGGTACAGGCAGTCAGCTTTTTCTGGAAAGCACCACAAAAGCATCGTGTCGCTTGCTTCCCTCCTGCCTTCTTTCTAATGGTCATCCCACCGCCAGCTGATGCCTCCAGCTGATCAGCAGCTTGGGAATCCTGTCTTCCCTGGTATCCAGGGGACACCTCCCACAAACAGTGTGGTAAAAATATTTTTCAAACCCCTTATGTTAGCTGTCTACAGCTGTTTTCTCAACAGATTTGAGCTGAGAAAATAGCAGATCTATAAGGTGAATTCTAAGCATGGCTGTCATGAAGAAACAATTATGTAAAAATACATTGCTACCTATAATTAAATTCAGGATTATATTTCTGTTTAACTAAGAAATGTAACATTTGATATTCAGTTTTGTTTTTCCTGTTACAAGATGTTTTTTTAACACGGCTGTTCCCATGAAAGAGATAACCAGAGACTGGCGATCTCTTGGCAGAGCACGTAGGGCTCTGGCCTTCCTAAATCTCACAAACCTCTTACATTTAGCAAATGTCTGATCACTATTTAGCAGAAAAAGCTCCAGGGAAAACACAGATGTAGCGTTATTCCCTGAGAAGGGAGTAGTCTTTTCTTCAAATCAATGGTAAACGCATGTCCCAGCATGGTGCTAACATACAATATATTGCTGGAGTTGTAATTTTTCACATGAAACATAAAACTTAATTCCTCACTGTTCGTAGAAGTTTAAGATGCCATTATAGATTTCTCAAAGCAACTGTATTATTACTGCCCAAATTCTAGCATAGAGAAGTTAATTTAGGGAAGCAAATTTGTCCCCCAAACAGAAAATCTTTTACATTCACATCCATTTCAGGCAAATAAATAGTATTCAGTTCAAAATAACACCTAGACAGCACTAAAAATTTCATAAGTTATGTTCTTCAAAGCCCATGTAAGGGGAAACTCTGAAAAAAAAATGACACAACTTGTGCAATGGACAACTCCTCAACTCAAATACAAGCAAGATCTAGAAATCTTTTATGTTCTCCTGTGTATTATTCTTGGAGGTTTTTGGAAGGTTGTCCTCCTTTTGTCTGACTGCCTTGCCTTATTCCATTTTTCCCTTATTCTAGTTGGATTTGGTCTATCTGCAAATTACCATGCTTAGGAAGAAAGGTTTATAGAAATGCCATCAGCATAAGGTCTCCGCTTTGACTTGTAAAATATTTTCTCTAAGCCCCCTCACATGTGTTACTTGTCTCACATTCAGTATGAACCAACAATAAACATTGTTCTCCATCTCTAGCCATGATGGAAAACACCTGGAAGAGAAAAGATGGCAGAGAGAATCAAAACCAAATTATACAGCATGAAGCAAATTCATTCTTCCAGTGTTTCCTCACTTGTTGGCTTAAATTGAATTACACTGTGGTGAGTCTGGCTCTCTATCTGCATTTCTTATTAAATTGCTCACTGTTAGCATCTGCCCTTTCATTATATTTTGTAGTCTTTCCCGTTAATAACCTTAACATACGCCCCTCGATCACTTCTTCTTCCCCGAATCTATTTTGTCCTCTTCAGATTCCTGAGACCACTTCCCTTCTCAGCGTATGAAACATCTTAGAGTGGGGCTTTTCTTCCTCTCTTCTACTAATTGACCCACTTCTTGCATGAGATGCTACCTTCTTCAACAGTTAGCTCTTTGTATTGCTCTGTTTTAAGCAGTTCTGCCTCCTGTCACCCCCAGTCACCCCGAGTAGCACAGCACTCCTCAAACGTCTGCCCTACAAATCTACAGTCTTCAAAAAGGAGTTCAGAAAAAAAATTATGTCACTGTATGAATCCAGGATGAGTCACCCTTAGCAGTGAACATGGCTGTGGTCTCTCCAATTGAAAGAGATGCAGCAGAATTTAAAAATGCAAAGAGAAGGGCAGCAGAGACAACTAGGGACTTGGAGTGACTTCTGCATGGGAATGATTAAGGAGAGCAGGACTCTCTGGGCTAAAGAGCAGCCTCAGGGAATACATGATCCTAGCTATAAAAGTCACAAGTTGCATGGAGAAGCTCAAAAAAATGAGTCTGTTCTAATATAAGACCTAGACAGTATCAAATGAAAATAGTAGGTCAACCAATGCACTGTTTAGCTATGGAAATTAGACACAGGATGCTGTGGATGCTGAAGGCTCGCTTGGATTCATAAAGCTGCTAGACATATTTATGAAAGGAAAATCCATCCAAGACTATTAAACATGTTATCACCTCTGGTTGAAGAAATCCCAGAGCTATATGTTGATGAAGACTAGAACACATAGGGGAATAGCACTGCGTGTTTGACCTCATCCCATGCCCTTCCATAGGCGGCTGTTGGAGAGGGACTTCTGGGCAAGGCTGGGAGAGGGACTCTAGTAAAGCTAGAAATGAAATTTTAAAATCTTATCTTCTGCCTCAAGTGCTCCAGTTCCCATTCCGAGCTCAAACCACAGCTGAAGGCTGGTTTCATCTCAAGCTCTGACCTGAGCTCTGGAGCATAATGCAGCTCCCAGTCAACCTTCTCCTCCAGCAGCAGTAACATTCACTCTGCTAAGCAGCGATGCCTCAGACAACAGCAGCAAGATTCACAAACGCTTCTCTGACAATGTCTTTCCTCCATGCGTTATACGGGGTATTAGGTTGGGTTTAAAGTATGATAGGGGTCTTGCTTCCAGCATGTTCACTAGCTGACACCACACCCCTTGCATAAACACTTCACCTACGTTCTGCCTTGTTCACAGAAGGGTGAACATGAAGAGGGTTATTTTCCATTTTGATTCTCTAAGTCTTTCCCACAGTGCCTTATAATCTCTGCAGAACAAGCTGAAAGGGAAGAAGGAGACAATGAAACGCAGTGCAGGAAGATGCCAAATCAGTCAACCCCCACCCCACGCACACACAATCAGCGCCAGCTGTAGTCCAATTAAACTTAATCTAGTCACATGCTCATGTGTTCCTCAGAAATTAGAGGAAATCAATTCAAATGCTAATGAGAAAACCCATAATTTATTATCTGCTGAGGAATGCATGTTACATTAATTTTAACTGTAAACAATTATTTTTATTGCAAGATTAATTACTCCATCTTACACAACTTCCTTTTTTCATATTTTTTGAAGGAATTAGTTTTCTGCTGCTGTTTTGTTGATCTGTCACAATATTTTAAGCCTGGAAAAGTATAATTAATTTAGGGATACTGCAAATGTGGTTTTCTATTCTTCTGTCAAAGGAAAGTGGGATAAATGCCTGGGGCAAAATACAGAAAGATCTGGCTGAAGCTCTTGGCCTAAACAAAAATACAAGAGCTGGGAAAACAGCATATTCTTTTTTTGGGCGCTGGAGTTAAACACGTAGGGTAAGGAAAAACAGAAAGTTTAAGCCAAAGGGAAAGTTAATTTCTCAAGTATTGCCCAAAAATAATAAAAGGCAGAACTTTGAGTTAACACAAAATATCATTCAACCAGACGAGTGATCGGCTTTATTTTTAATTGTTACCTTTTTACGTGACACTTTCTTTTCTTCCTTCTTCTTCGCAGCCAGGACGTTTCCACACATGTGGGCGACCCAAGGCACGGAGGCCCCGCGAAGGGAGGAGCGTTTGGGGCCGGCCGTCCGGCCGCCTCGCTGCCCGTGCGCCCTGCACCTCCCTGCACTGCTGCGGGGCACAGGCACAGCCAAAACAATCCACTCATCCCGTCAGCCCACAGGCATCTTGGGTTTGTTTGAGAAGCGCATTGTAATCTTAAAAAAAAGTCCATAGCAAAACGGACTACTATGCTAACTTTTGAATTAATTCTTTTTGGGTTTCATTTATAGCACCAATTTGAATGTCTTTATCAAAACAAATATCAGCGCGAGAAATGCATTTAAAGAGTTAATTTAATGGTTGGACAAGCAAGAAATATCATCCAATATGGTGGTTTGAATTCATATCAATTAATAAAAATTGGCTCAATACAACTCTGAATCTGAGACTCAAGCTACAACTGAATAGGAGATTTTATTTATTGACAAGTATTTTAATGCCACCATTGGCCACATTACTTTACGTGAAATATGCAACATATGTAGCTCTTTTCTTCTTTGCCAATCCTTCACGAAATTGATTTTCACTTCCACTAATTTATTAACTATTCATAATGCATTCAATGAACACTTTAAGCAAATCTAACTTTGTGCATCATTTACAAATTTTTATGCTGCTTTCTATGCTTGTCATGTGTCTGCTAAACACAGTCACGTTTCTGTTTATAATAAATGGCTGGGAGACTTTTTAAATGAGACAAAAATGAGACAAAAACATTGCAAATGATAAAACTCAAAGAATAACAGATAACCTTGTTCTGCACAGGCAGTCTCATTCCCATACATATAGCGAGACAGATAAAATGCCATCAGTCTTCAAACTGTAGTGCAAACAGAAGGGGCACTGCAGAAAATATGCACGAGAAGCACCTGAGGACGAGTCTCAAAAAGCTGGATAGAACAAACTGTTTGCTCTCAAACATGGTGCTTTCAGTATTAAATCAAACCAGGGCAGTGCAGAGAATCAGGGACCAGTTTAGAACACATTTAAGGTAACATCTTTGCAAAAATGCCTGATTTCTTTGAATGCACAGAGCTGCCTCTGTCACCGGGCTGCGGAGGGCAGAGCAGGCAATCCAGGCACAAAAAGGACTGAGGAAACGAGGATTTACACACTCCAAGGCCAGAAAAAAATGTGTGGAAACCTACCGCAATGGACCTCCACTGCCATTCCCCTCCTCGCTCCCTACAAACACACACACCTCCTCACAGCTCAACTGCAGCTTTTTCAAGAAAGGGTAGCTAAATCTTCTTATAAAAATTTAAGTGATGGTGAGGTCTCTCCCTCACCTAGCAAGCTATTTCTGCATCTAATTACACTCACAGCCAGAAAATGGTGTCTTATTTTAAGATGTAATTGGTCTGTATTTGGCTTCCAGCCATTGGCTCTCACTATGTGTGCTTTGTCAGCGGGACAGGAACCCCCACTATTTATATTTTTCCCTCAGAGGGTATCTGTGTGCTTCTCAACCTCATCTTCTGCAAGCTGAGTAAGCGGAACTCCTTGCTTCGTTCTCCACAAGGCCCATTCTCCAGCATGTGCATCAATTTTGGTGCTTTTAAAACAATGAACTCCATATCTTCCTCTCAAAGAGTGGTCTCCAGAACATGGTGACACAATCTTACAGCAATCTCACCAATATTTGCTGTAGAAATGCATTTGTTTGACTCCTTTCCTGCTGCAAACACGTTCTTCCTCACGCATCCAAGAAGCTCTTTCGCTCTTGTAGCTGCACTGCTGCACTGACAGCTCACACTGAGCTGAAAAAGGCACTACGTTCCTCTCAGGCAGAAACGTTGCTTAAGTTCTTAGTTTCTAGGCGTGGCATATCTTTTATCTGCTGACACTAACATGCATTTGGAAGTAACAGCATGCATTACTATTGGTCAGTGAGCATGTTAGCTGGTCACTGGGATCCCTTCAATATTTGTGCTTTTTCCTTATTATTACTAATTCAGTAGTGTTTGTCTCACCTACAGACTTCACCAGTTAATAGTTTTCATCATTGTTTAGTTCTCTGATTACAATATTAGTGTCAAAGCAAACCCAGATCTCTGGGGAACTCCTCTGGAAATGAACCCATCAAATTAATCTCTCCCCATGCACAAGTATATTTTGATATCTGTCATTGGCCTACTCTTAATCGTTTTAATAAGTGTTCTCTTAACCTGACATAATGTAAGGCTCTTTATTTTTTTCTAATCAACATGGCTTTAACACTAAAAATATGAGCAGACAGCTGCAAACAACAGAGTCACCCTTGCTCAGAAATTAGTGTTTATGGTTTGGGCATGAATTTAGCCACGCTAAAGACACATGCCAAGCAAGTGTGGGGTTCTGTACACCTAACACATATATTCCCCCCTACTCTGCTTGCCTCACAGGGGGGCAATGACAGAAACATCATGTAGAGCAACATCAGATGCTTGTACAACCTTGTGTATTATCCCCACTAATGATTTCCAGCTTGCATTTTC
This sequence comes from Rhynchotus rufescens, assembly GCA_032273925.1. Taxonomy (NCBI): domain Eukaryota; kingdom Metazoa; phylum Chordata; class Aves; order Tinamiformes; family Tinamidae; genus Rhynchotus; species Rhynchotus rufescens. The sequence goes on from JAVCKT010004182.1 coordinate 12,089, forward strand.
TCAGATGACCCAAAGTTTGTGGGTCTGACATAGCTTCCTGCATGCAAAGCTGTGCTTTCTACACATTGCACGGACCAGTTTTCACAAGAAATTGGTAAGTGCTTAGTTTTAACCTTGTTTTCCTGAGGGTGCTGCAGCCTGGATTAAATGTGTGGACTGTGTCTAGTGGATTAGGTTTATCTCTTGGTTTGTATATGCTTCAGTTGCAAAGCTTCTGTCGAAAGCTCAGCTGCCAATTTTTTACATACTTCCTGGATGGTTTTCAAATACATAAGTGTTCTGTAAAGCTCAAGGCTAGTACTCGATCACAGAGACTGAAATGCTTTCCCTAGAAAGATTCTTCCTTGTTTGGAACCTAACCTTTTGGGTAAATGTGTGAACACAAAGCTTGAACCTTGCAGGGTCATTTGCTGCTTATCAGAAGCCATGATGAATATTTGAGCAGTTGCACAGCCTTATATGTGTGACAGTTACCTGTGTAGTGCTGTAGTTTCATCACAGATAACGTTGTGAGTATTCCCAATACAAACTCAAACCCGTTATCCTATGAGTGGCTGATATCAGATTGTCTTTGTGGCTCTAGGTATTTGTGCAGATGAATTCCCACTACTGATGAACATATAGATGAATTTCCTCCGTGTAAAACAAACTCTTTTTCACTAATCAGCCTTTTGCATCTTGACATTTCAGTGGTATAGGGTATACATCCTTTCAGCTCAGTCATCAGAATGTAATAAATCTTCCCACTAGTCTTGTAATATTCTTCTCAATATTCATAGTTACAAAAATTTAACTCTTGACTGTATGTTAAAAATGTAGCGAGGATTGATTGTTAAAGTAAAAATCAATTTGAGGGTTTTGGTGATTTAACAAGCCACAAATGCATTTAAATGTATCACAAAAACTTTGATTGATTTATAACTTTGTAATCCATCCTTCCTCATCTATTATCCTGTAAGTACTATATTAGCAATCATTAGTACCAAGATGAGATTGAACACTGACATCTTCCTGACACAGTATGACCATAACTGGAATCTTCTAATACACAAATGCTTTTACCTAGCTATTAATAGTGTCCTCCACTAAAGATGGACTGGTATTGCCAGCCGTATTGAGCGACTGACATTTGCTATCAATCCTGGAAGTGTCTGCCCGGATGGTTGTACCTACCGGAACAACGGCGGAGTGCCGGGCAGACTGCTCTAATACTATTCTTACCAGTACTTTCATTTATCTCTGTAGAAATACAATCATTTAAAATTAAATCCATCGTAATAAGGTCGAGGTGGATATTTTTCAAGACCTTACAATCCAAATCTGACTCTGATCTCCATGAAAAAAAATGTTCTTGCATTTCTGCAAGCTTACGACTCCAGCATGTGCATAACATGTCAAGACTTCTGGCCCAGAATAAGACCAGAAGTGATGTCAAATACAGATCAAGGAGCTTACTGTATCAGAACTATGTGCTCTCATTATGGTACCACTTTTTCTAAGGTTTTAAATTGTCTCTAAGCAATTTTATACAGGATGAAAGATCAAAAGGTCTCTACAAAAGAATTAATGACTGAGGAGGATTGCCATTAATTTCATTTTAGCCAATTATAAACAAAAACTATTTTTTGTCACATACACAGTCTAAGAAGGCCGTTCAGTTCTACAGATTACATTATTTCTATACACCTGGTTTCTTCCTCCCTGCCATGTCGTGCCCAGGCAAATTTGTGAGAGGTGAAAGTCATGCCTGAACTGTTAAACTTCTTACCAGAATGGGATGTTGTGGCAGGCAGTCTTGACAGCAGGTTCTTCCACAGCCATCGGTGGTCCAGCCCCACTGAACTCCTGCGCCTTCTTCATATCTCACAGGGCTTCAGTGCACTCTTTCACCCTAAAAATGGATGCATGTAAAGGCTTATTGGGAACAATTTCTTATCTCCTTTATACTACTGTAAATAGAGCAAAATTCCTTTAATGCTAGTGAGGTCAATTTGCATTTATCCTTGAGTAAATCAGCTCAAGCTTTGTCATTTCGATTTGCACTTTTAACATTAAAAATTCCCATTAACATCAGCCAAAATATTTACCTATTTAAGAAAATCAAAACAATGCCAACCAAACAAGGTTTGAGACATTTAAAGGTGCAAAGCATTATATAAATGTGATCTGTTTTGTAATATTACAAGAATAGGATTGATCAAGAAAACTGCAAATACATAAAAATTAACATTAGTAGTTTGCCCTGCAAAGAAAGAGAGTTGAAGTCTCTTCAATAAGTCAAGATGACTTCTTTAAATCCAGCCTCTCTATATTGCTCTCAGGCCCTCTTTATTCATGCTCAATCAAGGAATTTTTCAAGATTTCATCTAACCTTCCTATTTATTTTTCATTTCAGAGAAGGGTAATGAAGGGTAATCAAACCAACAGCTATATGTTGCACTCTTGAATATTTATGAAACAAATTCCTAAGTCTTTTCCATAGATATGTTTTCCCTTCAATGCACTTTCTTTCTCCCAGAGAGCACAGGAAAATTGACATCTTTAAGAGTTTTTTTTTTAAACATTGATTAGTTTAAACATTAAGTTGTCACGAGTGTAAAATGAAATTTTAGTTACAAAACTTTTAGGTACAACTAAGTACATTAGTAGCATTACTGCACGATTAGTCTTAGCAAATTTAATAGCCTGTCTTTAAGCATCTGCAGGAGCATTGCACCGTTTGCAAGTGCACATTAATTAGTTAATAGCTCATATTATACATTAATATCTCGGCACCAATTCTTCAAAAATTATTCAAACATTTGTCTTACTCATGTAAGTAGTCCCATTAACATCTATAAAGCTACTTTTATGAACAAAATAGAGTTCATAGGTATATCCAGGATTGAAGGTTTGAGCATCCTTCAACTTCTGAATAAAATCATGGTTTTATATTTGTACTCTTGGTCATGCAGAGAGTAAGTGAGCTGTCAGTGTGTTCCAGGCTCTTTATTCCAGCAAGTCCTTGCAGAATCTGGGGCCTTTAGTCATAAATAAATCAGAACAGTTTTCCGATTCATTTCAGTCCAGAAGTTCTTTGCATTTTAAATTTCCTGATAAAATATTACCTTTGTGAATATTAGCAAGTTTTAATTTGTACAGTGTATGGACTGTACTAATATTTTAGTACTACATTTCCGTCCTTTGCAATGAATGATGTTTGGTTAAAAGCCTATTTCCATTATGTTAGGTTGTGTGCATATTTTTAATGTGTACATATACATATATATAATGTGCATATACAAATACACACACATATACACACAGACTGCTCTTGACACGTTTTTCTGTTTTCCTTTCCCTCTTTTAGGTGGCTATTAAGTGGAAACCTAGCACACCAGAAGACAGTTTAGATGGCAACAGTTCAGCTGCTTCAGAGCAGGCTATTTCCTGTGCAGTGGGTTCTGTCCTCCTCAAGCCAACAGCACAGGAAGGCTCCTGTTCAGCTGATGGAGACAATGTGCAGATTAGAGACCCGTTGGTCAGCAGCGGGGCAGAACACGGCGCTCCTTTGTTTGCCGTTCTCACAAGGAAAAAAAAAAATAAATCTAAAAATATTTTACACATAGCTAAAAGAAATAGCAGGGTACTCTCTACTCATTACAGACTCATTCTTGTAATCATGCAAGTGTAAGGAATTCTTTTGTTCTGCCTTCGTATCCGCACAGAAGGGAACTGTGTGTGAGCACTGCCTGCATCCCGCACTAATGACGGGCCCGCTCCACCAATACCAGCTCATCAAACCTACAGCAATTTATCACCACTTGCACTAGTCCTACAGGAGCTTACAGGGTTGGATTGCGATTTAACAGACACGGTTACCCTAAAGAGCAGAGTAATGGGCTTTACAGTGTTGGACCCCTGGAATAAAACAAAGAAACAAGCACCAAAGCAGCCCAGGCTGCAAGGCCAAGGCTCCTGGGCTCAGCTGTGAACGTGCATTGGCCTCCAGAACATGCATCTGTCCCAAAGGCTGGTCCAAACCCATGGATTAAACTCCCCCAAAGAGGACAGCCTACCACAAACCTCAGCCTCTCCACAAATATTAATACAGACTTTGATCTCTTCATAATCCCTTTCATATTGACAAACGCTAGATAACAATCAGGATATACGTTCTGCTCTAAATCAACAAATTGTCCAAATCTCAGTTAAGTTACAAAACAGTGACATATTGAGTCTCTTAAACCTAACAATCGCTATCACTGGATTCATGCTGCATCCAAATAAAACTTAATTCACATTTAAAATAAAATGTTGATGTATTACAGTATGTTTTTTATTGCTAGCAGTGCTGCTGGCTTCATGAGAACACTTTCTCAGTATACTGCTACTGGGAGTTAGAGTGTATTACAAGAGCCATCCTCTTAGAAATACAAATTTATAGAAGAGAAACCTCACCTACAAGCCAATTGTAAGGTACCTAAGTGGAGGGTTGGCTTGACTAAATGTAAACAAAGAGAAATCTTGCCTTCAGGTGGAGTGTCTGCCTCTTATCCCGAAATGAATCTTACAACTGAGAAGAGAGGCAGTTAAGTTACTTGCCTGTAACCAGTTACTAATGGTGCTTCAGCCTATTCTTACCTTACTAAGGACAGAGGGTAGAACTGATGGCATTAGTGATATTAGGAATTAGTGGTATCAGAAACAAATTGGTTTCACTAACAAGAGTAAACAAAGTCAAACTAAGAATTGTAGTGGACCAGAATCAGATCTAAAATTCCAAACATCACTGAGCTTCCAAATGCCAATGAAGACACATTTAAATTTTTCTCTTCTTCAGACAAGCCAAAATCTCACAGATAAACACCAGTGAATTTTAACTGAATGTTAAATTCAGTTAAAGGTACAGATGCAGTGGAGAACAAGAAATGTGTGGCTTGCTATCATGCAGTGTATTTAAATACAAATTAAAACAAGCAAAAGATCAACAGATGCCCCAGCAATAACGCTAAGGACACATATATAGCAAGGTACCCACCCAGTTTATAAATGAAACAGGGAGCTTTAATTGCATCCCTCTGGAAAAGAATCAAACCAAGTTGGAACTGGGTTTCTGAAGTGGAACTGCAAGACTGAGACAGAATCACAAGCATTCAGAAAAAATAAATACTGGCTTTAGTGCGGCACTTGTTAATTCTTTTACTGCCCCTATACTTGATATTTGCACTTGCTCCTTTACCCCATCTAATTATTACAACAATTGAGAATGACGAAGAACTGGAGATTAATGTGCCTTTAATATATTAAGGAGCACAGTCAAAAGATGGAAAACGCTAAATTACGCTGCATATATTTGTTAATAGCCCTGTAATTTATTTTAAAAATCAAAAAAAAATCTTCTTTGGGAATCTTTTAATCCAGTCAGCCCTCTCAACTTATGCTGAGAACATTAAAGGCCAGATAAACCAGTCAGATCCGTAGATCCCTGAAGTGCTGCTCTGCTAAGGCCTTGAAGGAAGCGGCTGGCATTTCTCCACCATCTTGCGAAGCTGCTGACCGATGACATCGGCGTGTGGTGCTGGCGTTAAAACTACAGTGTGGTGAGGTGGAAATTATTTTTTAAAAAATTATAGAAGTTTCATTTCACAATGCCAGTTACACTATCCATATATATGTGAGTATAAAGTTTATATAAAATTTCTAGTGTTCAGAACAGGGAGCCACTGACAGGAGCTCTTGCAACGCGTGTTCTCACCCGCACAGCGCGGCCCGCGGCCCTCGTCCCGCACAGAGACAGGGCAGCTCGATGCCCCTGCTGGCTCTGTGGCTGGTTTCTTGCTCTGTCTCTATGTGTAAGACAGAGCTGGTCATGCAGAATACACTGTGGACCCTGTAATATCACACACTTCTTCGGTCAGAAGTCAGTCAGAAGCCATTGCTACTAGTTCTTTTGCAGCAGCCCATCTTTTCTATCCAAAATCGATCAAGGTATAAATTGAGAAAGACAGACCCCATTTTAAATGTGCAACCTAATATCATTGTACCCACATGCAAGATTTTAATAGTAACACCAATGTCTCACTCACGCAGCTGCGTGGAGGAATGACTGTCATTTTCAGGTGTGAAAAGCACCACAGAAAATTGTTTACAATTTTAATTTTAATTTACATTAGCATCCAATAATCATGATAAAACCACCTCTATTCATACACCCAAACGTCCATCCAGACAAAGAAATCCCCGCCGGTAACCTTTTCCCAGCTCTGTGTCAGCCGTTCATTTTCGTTTTGCTGATGCTTCTCTTCTCCCCTTGGTTAACACGTTCCTGGGAAGGCCGTTTATCTCCCTTCCCGAGCAGGCCTTGCTTGGGAAGCCACAGCCATTTTCTTCAGGATGGAAATGCTGCCCTCCAGCTGCCATTGCAACCTGCAACAAGGATGCTTCATTGCTTCGGAAAAGACCCCGGGGACTCTTGTTCATACACATATTTATCTTCTTCGTGAGGTATACACAGACTCCCATTGTGCAGCAAAGCTCTGTGAATCCCCCAAACCTGCACCTTTCCAGACATGAAGGTTTGCTCAGGATTAAGATTAAACTGCAGCATTTGGGGGAAAAGAGGAGGACTCGTAGCAGAAAGCACCGCAGCCACCGTAAGGCCCTGAATCCGAGTCAGACCGTGCGTTTTGTTGTGTTTCTTCCTCCTCATTTCATCGCCTTTCAGGTCTCTGTTCCCTTTCAGTCACCTCTGTTCCCTAAAACCTTAGGGGTTTTTGCAGCTTCATTCTCGACCCTCGGCTATAATGCTATTATTTTCCTGCACTCTCTCCAGAACATTCATCTACATCCGCCTTTTTAATAGCATTGTTAATGATTTGAGGGGAGTAAATCACAGTCAAGATAATGGCTGCAAAAAATTAATAGACATGATTTTTATGATATAATATACTAGTATACTAATCGTCAGAACAGTTAATTGAAAAGCACTAAATATTTTATTATTCATTTGGTATTCCTTCACCTTTTACTGTTCATGCTTCTGTTTATTTTTCTTTCTTCAGAACCCTTTTTACCTACAAATCCATCCAATTTAACAAAAATTGGAGCAAAACAGCATCTAGCTACAGCATTTCAAAAATACTTGAGAAACCGAG
>JAVCKT010004187.1:14089-26104 GCA_032273925.1 Rhynchotus rufescens
CTCTGGGTGTCCCTGCTGGAGCAGGAAGGTTGGACTAGATGATCTCTAGAGGTCCCTTCCAACCTTGAAGATTCTGTGATTCTGTAACTCCTGGAAACTTGGGTAGAAGGTCTAAGCCTTGTAAAAAGCAAGAGGATCTGAATGTTGGGGATCTGAATTCCACTTTGTATCAAGTAAGCACAGCTCGTAGGGAGAAGCCTTTTGGTGCCAAGGAAGAGGAGATGGATGGCTGCTTGCCAAGGCTGACAGCAAATTCTGTGAACAAGCAGCTACTGATCCACTAAGGCTGGTCCCCTGTGTTTCTGTACACTGCTGCATCTGCTTGAGATATGATTTTGGAGCATGTATATATGGGGGAAGATGTTGCTGTTTTGGTACAGTTTCAACTGAGTTTTCTCAACTTCCTGGAGCATAAACTGCTGATTCACTGCCAAAGACCATGAGGTTTAATTTCCTACCTTTGAATGTCTTTCCCCCCTCAGGATCTTCCCATCTGCTGCCTTTCTTCTTGCCCAGGTAAGGTTATGTGTGCCAGTACTCCCCAAAATACTGCAGTGTTTGTTTTGGTTCCTCCAGATTGTGCTAGCTCTGACTCACATACTCTGACAACCGACTCTGCTGGTCACCTCTCTCTGATTCCAAAGTTTCCACCATCTCTTGCTTGTTGCAGTTTTGCACATACACTTTTACCTAAGACTATTTTTCAATCTGTTAATATGGCTACTATAGGGATCCTGTTTTATATTTAGTAACATCTCTCATCAGTGCAGGATTTTTTTTTTCAGTAAAGGAGGCCTGAAAAGAAAAGTCGACAGCTGCTTCTGTGTTCCTTTTTCTATGCATAGACAGCAGAGAGAAATATTCTAATGAGACTTCATAAATGAGAAAGTTGAACTAATTTTTTTATTATTATTTTACAAGGACTTTTGAACTAAAAAATACCAGAAAAAAATGATACTTTACTTGGCAAGATTTTAAAAATTATTATGCCTAATGGACCCAAGAAAGGGAACACAAAATAGAGCAGAATTAGGTTCACCCTAAGATCCATTTACAGGACAATAAATAATGATTATTACATCTATAAAGCAAAGGAAAATGCATTGTCTTCATTTCTTCCTGGGAGCTTCCACACCTGCAAAAGGCCTAGGTAGCCGAGATAAGACCTTAATGGACCTTAATTTGTATCTGACTAGTGCAAAATAGAGACATTTTTACAAGCCTCATGTTGTGGTTAAAAAAGAGTGATTTCCCCATTGAAGTCAACAACAGCTCCAGCTCCCACTCAATGCTTTGTCTGGTGGGCATTGCCCAGCAGCTGAGGTGGACGGGCTAAGGGCTCTGTCCATCCATACAGTATCCATGGGACCCTTGCCATATCCTTATCTGTTCCTGACCAGAGGATCAAAGCCCTTTGAATAAAATGGAAGGCCCAGATTAACACCCTTTCCCTTGGAAGGCAGCCAGGCCCTATTCTGCTCACCCAATTCTTTTACCTTTGGGTTGGCCTTTTTGCATATGATCCCAATGTCCTTCCCTCCTGCACGGCACAGGACTTGAGGCCTTGTGCTCTTGCCATCCTCTTCTCCTGCCTCTAACTGGTTGTCCTCCAGACAGCAGCCTACCAACCATACCTGAATGCAGATCGAGCACAGCAGGCACCAGAGCTTTTGGTAATTGCACCCCAAGGCTATGAAATTCTCTGACAGCAAATCACCCAGCCAAACACAGGCTACAACGTTTCTCCTTGCTGAAGCATGTCAAGCAGCACAGTTGGCATTTGTGCCCTTTGGATCCAACAGCACTGTGTAAACCCAGGAGGAGGCAAGCTGTTTTATGAAGACGTCTGCTGCCTTTTCAGCTGCCAGAGAACGCATGGATTAGGATTCTTCTTTCTCCTTTCCTTTCACTTTCAGTCTTTTCTTGGATCATAATTTTGCTTAGAATTAACTGCCATTCAGATGTCACTGGCAACTATTGCCCATGTCAGGTCTAGCCAGGTTTCAAACCGATTAAAGCTTTGTTGCTGAATATTACAATATTACTGACTTTTTTTTTTTTATCTCTGTGTGGGAGGAAAGGGGAGAGAAAGATACAGATCCATGGTGTTCTGATTCCCAGTGACTAGCTCCCAAGTGAAGACAAGTCCTTGTGATCAATCCTCAGCTGATAATGTTTAATTAACTTTGTGTCATCGATGTTTATCATGTTTCTTTGCCTGCAGGTCTGGTAAGGGTCAAAGCCAACATACTATCTTTATAAAGAGCAAATGCTTTGTCTCTAGCTTGACCTAGATTGCCTGAATAGGATTTGCAGGTATTTTCTTGACTATTTTTGTGCTGCTGGTAGAGGTGAACTCTTCTAGGTTAGCAAGGTTGTATCATGAGTGGACCTCCTGTCAGAATCTATATTGGTATCTGTGAGGAAAAGATACTGGAAGAGAACTGGTGAGGAACTGAGGAACTGGGAGATATAAACTGAGAACCTGGGAAGGGTGTGGTGATGTATCCCTTAACAGAGTGTTTAGGTGTTTCCTCTGGGATTAGTAGAGCCTTTAACGGTCACTTGAATAAGGGCTGTCAATCTACAGGGCTGTTTTTGGACATAGGCTGTATTTCTGCCTATGAAGTGTCAGCATTGCAAAGGCCTCACAGCAGAACCAGGAGGATGTGACAGTGATACCTGTCAAACGTGTCCAGTATGCCAGCTGGACATTGGGTTTTGTTCTAAATATTTTCCCCGCATTTCTCAGCATATAAATCTGTGTCCTCAGCTTCAATGTGTGTCACAGAGCAGGTTTGCTGGAGCTATGCCAAGAGCAAATTGTTGAAATACTCTTATGGCATTCTTGTCATTTCTCCGTTTTTCTGATTCCTTTTGCTGGTCACCCAGAGAGCAGCAGGCGCTCCTTCTGTGACCACGCTTGGGTCCAAGCTCAACAATGTTCTATATCTCTCTCTGAAGTCAGATGAGACTGGTGTCTATGTGGCTGTGCCAGGCCATATTCTGCTGCAGGTGGGATTCAATCCCAGGATGGGCTGATCTCCAGCCTTGGGAGGTCAGTGACAGCCTTTTGGTTTGTCTCAGGCTTTTCAATCAGCCTTTCTACATCAGAAGGGAAGAGAAATCCCAGGCAAGCAGGTAACTGCTGAAAGTGCCACAAAACCCAGCACACAGACTTGAGGAAGAAGATGACACTAAGGATTAGAAAGGATTTGGAGCCAGATGCAAGGGGCTCTATATGACCTAAGTTTATATGACGTAAAGCTGGTATTGCTTTACACTCCTATTTGAAATATCACAGCCATGATGTTTTGGAACCAAGTTCTTTCCCTCTTTGCTTTTTGTACCATGGAGTCTAAGAGACTCCAACACTATCATGGTCTTGACCATCCTGTCCTCGAGCCAAAGAAATTTGCTTTTTCTATAAACTCATATGCAGGAGAATGCAGCATGTTCAGTGCACAAGCATCAGTGGTTTGGCAGCAAAATAACAGTAATGAGGTTTGTTTTGGTTTGACTTTCACAGAGAGAAATTTGGGCTTCTAGAAGAAGCTCTGTTTTGGTGATTTGGCTGCCTACACTTCAATAGTGCCTGACTTTCCATATAGCTTCCCAGCAGTGTCTTGATCCCATATTGGGGCAAGGACAGGCACATTCTTGCGCTTCTTCTATATTCTTTAATTTCCACACCAAATAAACTCACATTCACTCTTCAAACAGGAGACAAAGCTCACTGCCACAGTGCTAGCCTAGATTACTGAGATACCAGGCCTCAGGCGCATGTAGCCGCTCACACTGGAAGATAAATCTTGACATGTTTGTTGCAATAACCATACTGAGACTGCCAAACTATGAATCTTCACATTGCTCTGTTAGAGCTGGGCCACTGGGCTTCTCCCTGACATGTACCTCAAAGGGGTTTTCACAGCCAGCGCGAAGAAGTGTGAAGCTTTTGATATGATCCTAATGTCACCGAGATCCTAAGCAATAATATCTACAGGTGTGTGTGCTCGGGCAGACATGGCCAATTCTTGTTCTTCTTATTTTTACTTTAATATAAGGGTAAGTAAGCCTTTTAATGACTGAATGATTTGGGAAAAAGGACTCGACAGATAAGCTGGCCCGAATAGCCTTGGTGCAATCACCAAGCCCTGTGGAGGAGGGGGCTTCCTCACATTTTATTCCTGCAACTTCTTCCATTATTCTGTGACAGATACTTCACTACATGAAGCCTCTCTCTTCCTGCAAATTCTAATGTAACAGTATTGTAGTGGCAGTAATCTATTATGTAGATTTTGTGGATCACTTAAATAAATGACAGTGAAACATCAGTGCTGGCTATTGCTTAAAATAGACACAAGGACAATAATGATACAGCATCAGGAATAAAAAAAAAAAAAAGAAGCCTTACTAATAATGAAGTGATAAAAGAATATAAATCCCTTAAAATCCACGCCTCTACACATGCATGATAATAAAAGGATTCTTAAAAAATATTTATATGAGATACTGATTTTTTTTTCCTGTGGCTTCAGAATCTTTTAAGGCACAGAAATATCACATTTTTTCTTCAGAGACATCAGACATTCAGATTCTTCATTTTGTCAGTGTTTCTTTATGTTAGAATATCATCCTGCAGAGGAAATAATCTTCTTAATAATGCAGTGTATTAGACACTTTCCACATTATGGTGACTCTATTGAGGACTGTCACCATTCTGAACAAGGTGAATCTCCTGGAGATGTGACTGATCTATGCTCCAAACAAAACACTGAATCTTCTGCGGACACGCACGAGATAAGTTGGGTGGATAACATATTTAGCCAGTACTGCTTAAAAAAAAAAAAAAAAGTGTGCAAATGATTTCATTTACCACATTTACAAAGTGTTCTGCCTTTACTGCCCTAAAACAGCAAAACAGCAACTCTCTTTCTTCTCCTTTTCCCTAGTGAAGTCTTTTCCAAAATTGCTACTGGATGTACACTAGGCTCATTTCTTGTCTGCTTTCTGACTGAGCCTATTTTTGGAAAAGGAAGGGGAGTCCCTATTGGACAAGTGGCAGCTTTCATGAGGAAACTCAGACACGAGCAATAGGATCTTAGCAATAAGTCTTAGGAAAGTGTCAGACCTCTGTCGCTCCTTCCAATTGTTGCTACCTTTTTCATTTGCTCAGATGATGTGTAGCAAGAGGCAATGAGCCTCTTTCTCACTTCCTCCTTAAACAGAAATATGCCAGAATTATTTATATTTTCCAGTTCTGAGAAAAAAAAAAGTAGAATAATCCCTAAGTGCAACTAAACATAGAATAATTTTAAAAAAAGGATCTCTGTAAATCCAATGCTTGATGTAAAGACCTGGAGATGTTATTGATTACATATGTGCATTTGCTTTTCCTTTTGTTCTTTTGTAAAATTATCTGGGTTTGTAGCTGAGCCAAGATAACTTAATGCTTTGAAATCATTCCTAAATGTTTTCAGAGTCTTTTCTCTAATGCTAAGATCTAGAGTTCTTGAATTGTCGCTGAGCCACCACGGAGTGGTTCATTAAGAATAGCTGACAAGTATTTGGATGGAAAAAGTTAGGCTAATAATAGTGCATGCCTTCACTTTAAAGTACAATTCTGAAGCACAGAAGTGCAATACTCATGACCATGCAAACTCTTAACTTCAAACACAGGCCCGTGATAGAGGTAGAGACAATCACAATATTGAGGAGAGGCCACCTCTGCCATAACATAGCATATGGATTGTGTAATATGCTGGAAGTTGCTGATGGCATGTCTGCAGATCCTTACTTTTCATTGCTTAATATGTGCTTATACAGAGTTAAAGCACGGTAGAGACAATTGGTTTAAACATCAGACTTGATTGAGAACTCCTTTGCTCTGTTAAACTGTGACTCAATCCTATAGGAGGATATAGTCATTCGTATGATTATATGTAGACTAAGAAAAGCCTGTGGAGTGAGAGGCAATATCAGCATTTGAGTCAGGCCTAGAAATTACAAGAATTGAGTTCTTACAACCAGATTCAGGTATCCTGAAGCAAGATTCATGTCTCTTAACTCTGTTTGAGTTGTAAATGTTCACTTCTGAGCTAATTTTCTTTTTTTGCCTTTGAAGAGAAACAGGCTTTCTACAGACTTCATTCTAACTGAAGAGCTTTTCTTAGGCTGAGAGGAAATGATCCTTGATCTATGCTCTGTGCTAGTGCATATTTCTGCCTCACAAAGGGAACCTAAAATGACAATGGTATCAGCTGAACACTGCACCTGGTGACCGCTCTTTCACCTGTAAGTGTGAACAAAACATGGCCAGGCCATGTTGCCACACTCAAACTCATGACTGCACGTACTGTTTGTTAGCGGGTTTGTAGCGTGATTTTGGTGTGTGTCAGCCAGCACTCTCCTTGTCTATGCTCAGTAGACAGACTGAAATAGTGCTAAGAGAGGCTAAGTGGAGCAAAGACCTTTACCTTTCTGGATATGGGCATACCAGGTCACTTGGCCTCAAGGAACAGGTATTATTCTGTCAGATTTCATTTATGAGCCTAGATATAGTTCATGTATTTAGGTTTCTTAAACATAAAAATCAAATCATAGCCTCTATCTGCATGGGACTCTCGTGCTGTATTTCTGTGTATGGGGCCCTTTCAGATCAAGTCACTGCCTTGTCTAAGAAAAATTGGTAACCTAGTGGCCTTACCTAAACTGCCCATTACCTGAGCAGTGTGGAGTGCAGATGCTGCCAGATGGCTTGCGACTGTGTGCTGAATATTTATGATACACAGATGGAGCATCACAGTGGATCAGACCACTAGTCTTTCCAGATCACCTCTAGTCTTGGCTTTAAAATGATATTTGGTGACTTCTGCAGGTGGAGTAAAATCCTTGAAACAGGCAAATGAGTATCATCTCCCTTCACAAGGATATCGAACTGATCAATTATTAACTTCAGTTATGAAGAGTGATAATGAATATACCTTACAAAAACTTAAAAATTATTTGGATTTAAATTGATTTGATTTTAAATTTCCTATTTACATGTTATTTGGACAGTTCTGACTATTCCTGCTCTCCATGTACATTCTTTCAAGAATATTAGCCTTGGAAAAGTTTCAAGGCAGGTCTTTTCCATAAAATACAAAGAAGCATATTTGCTTCTTTGCATATTTGAATTTCTCACCTTTTATTTTCATTGGACCCTACCCTGACTTTGCCTTGTGAGGCAGTAGAAGCCATGAAATAGCACCATTTATTGCATCCTATCTTTTTATCTAGTTCTGGGACGTAGTTTGGGGTCAGCAAGAGCTTCAATACAGGATCTGCACCCCTAGAGGGACTGTGAGCTAAATCTGTAAGTGTATGATCTCCTATTCTACGTGATTCATTCAATCAAATTTTCACATATGGATCATTGATTTTTATATCAATAGTTATATCAATTGATTTTATAACAATAGTAATATCAATAGCTTGGATCACCAAGCCCAATTATAAAATGTATGCAAGACTTACTACTTTACAGTCCTCTGGAAAAGTGGCTGTTTTTTGAAACAAATCCAGTCAACAGTTCAGCTACTTAATTTGTGAGCATGGTTGAAAGAAGCTTGAGCGGTAAACTGTCCGGGCTTGGTAATATATATAAATACCAAGTTTATTTTAGCACTCATGTTGCTTCTTTCTGTGGAAGTATCTCATCATGGCTATCAGAAAAGAGAGATAGGAAAAGCTCAGTTAAAACTGAGGCAGAAAGCTATCTTGATTCTGATCAATCTCATGCTTTAAGTAATTGCTTTTTTCTATCCACTGGAGTCACTGATTCTACATTTCTGTTCACTTGATTTTGTGTATGTTTCATCTCTAATTGGTATTTACTATTTGCCCTTACAAGATACTTGCTCTTTCAACTTCACTTGGCCTCTCACAATTTAACCTACTGTAATTTAGGCTCCTATTTTTTGGCCTAAACAGGACTTCAGCTCCACATTAGAAGAAACTTAGTTAAGCTTATGAAGCAGCTCAAGCCTTTATGTGAAAAGCATTTTGCATCCTCCAATATGAAAGGTGCTGTGTAAAGTGAAGAATGGTGTGCAAGAACTTTAAATAATGTGCCCAAAGTTTGATGTTACAATGACAAGCTCCTTTAAAAATCTTAATTTCTTTCTTCTGCTTGCTTTTGTGCCTGCATTAATCATGCTTTCTTAATGACAATAGGAGTCAATAAGGAACACAAATCTGTTATTTCTTTTTACGAGCTATATATATTTTTAACGACTCCCATGATACAGCAAGAGATTTCCCATTCACTGCTTTGCGGCACATGTTTTGCACTGCCATGATGTAGCTAATTAGCTGCTGACGTATCCAGATTTCACATCTGCAGCTTTATTACTAGGATGAAAGCCACATGAATCTTCATTTCTGGAGGGTTCTTTTTTGTGTGTGTGAGAGAGAGAGGATATGAGACCTTAGAACCTTCCAGATATTATTTATTTATTTATTTATTTATAACTTATTTTCCACAGCTCTGGGAAAGCAATAATTGCCTGATGTCTGGAAAGTTCAGTGAATACTACCTCTCATAACATCTAGTCATTACTATGTTTCTCTGTCACAGCTTCACAAGTGCTAGGTGATTATAGCCATGGTGAATAGAAAATATAACTAGAGAAGTATAATATAATGTTAGTTAATGTGTGGGGTTTTTTTAAAAAAGAATTGACTCTGTCAGTGATCGTGACAAATACAGGCATTTTGTGCTTCTTTTTTTTTTTTTATTTTGACTTCCCATCACTCAATATGTTGCGAGATTTATCCCAAATATTAGCTATGACCGTTTGCAATTATTTTCAAGCTAACATGCACAAGACAAGACTACACAATAGGTTTATTTTTAATAAGCATTTTAATAAGTTTTTTATTCATATGGAGATGGAATTTCCTGTGTTTCAACTTGCACCCATTACCCCTTGTCCTGTCAATGGCCACCACCAAGAAGAGTTTGGCCCCATCCTCCCTACATTCTCTCCTCAGGTCCTTAGACATATTGATCAGGTCCTCTCTCAGCTTTCTCTTCTTCAGGCTAAACAGGCTCAGATCGCTTAGTCATTCCTCATACAATAGAGGCTCCAGTCCCTTAATCATCTTTGTTGCTGTCCGCTGGACCCTCTCTAGAAGAGTCATGTTCTACTTGTTGTCAACCAGGACTCCCAAATCTCTCTACATGGAGCTGCTTTCCAGCAGGTCAAACTCTATCTGTCCTGGTTCCTGGGGTTATTTTTGCCAGGTGCAGGACTCTTGTCAACAAGGTACTTCTCTTTGTTGAACCTCATGAGGTTCCTCTCTGCTTAAATCTCCAAGCTGTTTAGGTCCCTCTGAAAGGCAGCACAGCCTTCTGGAGTGTTGGCCTCTCCACCCAGTTTGATATAATTCACAGACTTGCTGTGGGTGCACTCTGCCCTTCTCTAAATCATTGAACAAACTGGACAGTGCTGGGCCCAATACTGACCACAAGCCTCCAACTGGACTCGGCCCCATTTACCCTATGAGCTCTGACATCCAGCCAGTTCTCAATCCACCTTACTGTCTACTCAACTCAAGATAGAAAGAAAATGTATGTCATCCTGAAGTTGATGGCAAAGTTCCTGTTGATGTCAAGAGGGACAGGATTTTACCCAAAGAGATTTGGCATTGGCTTCATTGGAGAAGTGTCAACATTGGACTGCTCTGATAAGATTCTTAGTGCCAAAGTATCCACGTACTCTATGTCGAAACAAGACAAAAATCCGGATGGTGTCACACACATTGCCATCTAGATCTATTTCAAAAGAACTTTAAAGCCAAATTTGTTCAATATGTGTAAAATGTTTAACTCTAAATTTTCTATAGCAGCCTAAAAGACAGTTCCTAGGATAGATAAGATGGTTAACAGGACGTGCGTAACAGTTACCCTCAGCTGAGGCAAGTGGAGGAGGGACTCAGTAGGATCCCTCCTTCCTGGTCCGGGTGGAAGGCATCACAAGTAAGGTAAGCAGAACAGGAGAGTCTGGTAGATACCACTTTGAGAAGGAAATTTGAGAAGGAAAACTTTCCTCTCCTTTTTCCACTGTCCCTCACTATTAAGGAGTGGATCCTCTAGGCATGTGGTTTTCCAAATCAGCGAAAGTTTGCTCCTAAGGAAGCTAGGGACTCCCAGACAGAAACAGAAAAAAATAGCTTTGGTTCATGTCCTTCATGAATTCAAGAATTAGATTCATGTCCTTCAGCTCCTTCAAGCAAGGCTTAAAAGCAAACCCAGGGGAAATTAATCAGAAGTTCAAGACTTCTGAACTTGTCCTGGGCAATAGAGATGTACGTTTGCCTTTACATTTGCAGACTCTAGAAGGAAATGCATATTCCTGTGAGTAGAAAGATAAGTCTGGAGACCTCTCAGCCCAGTGTTCATTTTGATTTATTTTTTAGTGGAACCTAAACACTATTACAATTAAATTACAATTTAATTAAGTTGAATTGGATTGAATTGAACTTGAAATTTTAAAACACAGAAGTGAATAGGATTTGTCTGAAATCTGTAGTCCCTGATGAAAACCAACATGTATTTGTTTCAGTCTCTTTACATTTTATTATAACACAGAAGAAAGTAAAGAGGTCTTTCTGGAACTTTGTTGTAGCTCTTATAAACTACCATAAGGAACTTCATTTACCTTAATCTGGAGCAAATCCAAAGCAACCTCATTCCTTCTAATTGAGCTCTTTTAAAGGAGATCAGAGCTCAGCCTTCCAGCACTGTTGTATAAACTGCAGTCAAAGCAAATTCAAACTCTTCAGTATTATTGGAAATTTTCCATATCTTTTATTCTCTGTGTGCAAAATAGATCCCTGGGTTTCCAAGCATTAATCATTTCTATTTTATAAGAATGCTCTGTATGTAATTATTTTAATCACTTTTCGGAAGTAAACCATAATATTTACTGTAAGACATGGTGTATGCTAAGGATGCTCATGTGTATACGTTAAATCTATTATAGTTGTGTTGCTTTTAATACTCTTAGAAATGTCTGCAGCATCTTTCTGTAGCACTCATGGCCAGAGGGATGGAAAGTCCTCTATTGGCTACAGCAAAACATCTTTCAGCCTTGGATACTGGCCAAAGGCTACATACCCGGGTGATTAATTTGTTGGCTGCATATTTAGAAGTAGAAAATTCCCTCCTTCTGCTGAGCTTGTACTCTTGCTGACATTACTGTTTTCCATCTCTATGACTGTTGCTTATGGTTTTCCATTTTTCTGTTGCAAAACAAAACATTGCTCAGACATATCACCACATATTTAATACTGCCAAATTACCTTAAGTAGAAGGATGGGTCTGTCATTTTATTACACTTTGGGAACACAGCAGGACTGTTACACACTGGAGAGGTATTTCACTTTGAAGTCAGATTTTTTAGAAACAAAGACTTGCCATGTTCCTTCTCTCACGCTTTTGCTCGTGAGCAAACATTCCCTTAAAACTCCCACACCCTTAATATCTCTAGTGAAGTGAAGGAATAAAAATAATTACTGCAAACATCTGGCTTGACTGCTTGGAGGGCTGTACTTCCCCCTTTTTATCATTAATATGCACCCAGGTCTCAGTTGGGCACATAGTATATATTTTATCAGCAGTCACAGTTGCTATGAGAACCTAGCTCTATCTTACCCTATATCTATCTGCTGACACTTCATGCGCAGAAATGTGAGTCATATAAGTTTGTGCTTCATATTTATTATTCAGATCTTTTATTCTGGAGACTTAGAATTTTACAACTTTTCAAAAAAAAATTTCTTTTCATGATACTCATGAACTGCCAGACTTCTTTTTTTTAGCAGAGAGAAGACTTGGCATTTTAGGTGTTTTTAACACTTAGCTTTTAAAGCAACATTTTTTCAACAATCTTCCTATATTTTGGAAACAAACAATCAGAAATGTCTTCTGCTCTTTTTTTTTTTTTTTTTTTTTTACTGATGTGTTGG
>JAVCKT010004189.1:0-21639 GCA_032273925.1 Rhynchotus rufescens
GCTCTAGGTGACCCTGCGTGTGCAGGGGGGTTGGACTCGATGACCTCTGAGGTCCCTTCCAACCTTAAGCATTCTGTGATTCCATGATTCTATGGCAAACAAGGTTGTGCTTTGACACAGACAGCTGCTGCTGCTTCTCTTAGATGCTCAGTGCTAGCAACTTTATCATGTTTTAACTGGTATACAGCAGAGGTGACATGATTATTAACTGTCTCCTGATTTAAAGCCCCCAAAGTTCTATGACTCAAGCAGAGGAAGAACATCCTATAGGAAGGATGGTAACAAAGTTAGTAGGGGCTTCCCAAAACCAGGGAGACACACATATGTGTGCCCATCCTCAGCCATCACCCTTCCTATGTCACTTTTTTTTTTTTTTTTGTCTTTTCCCCATTTTTTCCCCTCTTTTTTTTCGCATCTGACAAGTGGATAATGTGGAAAGAAAGGGTGCAGTAGGTGTGGTTTAGTGCGATGCTTGGGAGATTGAGGAAATTCACACCTCTTTGCGCAAATAGAAGCCTACATTAGACAGGCAGTGAGGCTCTCGCACTGTAGGCGGGAGCTACACAAGTTTTGCCTCCACAGTTTTATTTTTAGTTTGGATTTATTTATCCGATGCAAGCACCTATGGCACCTTGAGTGTGCTTTACGTGAGCATGCCTTAAGTTGCACTGCATGGGCTGGAAGCATCACATTGCTGTCACTCAGCAGGAGGGAGGGTGCATTTTTGCTGGGGAGACAGGAACTCCAGCTGGGGTGTGATGTCTTTTCTACCCATACTTGACAGTTCTCTAGCAAACAGTGAAGCATATTCTCCTTTCAGCTTGAGAGTAGGTTTTTTTTTCATGGTTTAAAGTAATTTGCTTGCTTAAGCTAATTTATGCTGATTTGAAACAACTCTTTCTGTGCCAAGAGCAGCATTTAAGACCTTTTTTTAATCATAAGTTTAATGAAAACTGTTCAAAAATTATGCTGTAAGTTAAATTGCAATGCTCTGACACAAATCATCAATAGTATTGTGCACATAGTACTTTGTTGCTGCTGTTTAAAAAAATACAAGAAAAATAAAAATTTCAGAATATAGCGTTTTGATGCCCCTGAGATGAAATATTTTTATTTCTTTAAGTAAAAAGGATAAAGAAAACTGTTGCATGACCTAGTAGCTATGTCTTGAAATTATGAATAGAAATTGCAGAAAAAAGTGTATTGTGAATATATGTTTGTTGGTGTTGACCCAAAAGTGTTTTGGTTCTTCACTAGCTCACAGCTGGAAAATGTTTAGAGATAGGGAGCTTTGTTAGCCTGTTATTAGTTTCTCCTATCACGTCCCTTGGGTAACATCAAAAATACAATATGGCTTTATCCCCCTTTGTCACTCCATTGCATTTCCCTGTAAACTTCCATCCTACAATGAGCTCTTAAGCAGAGTCGTAATTTGCATATTCTCCCTTACCCAGCAAAAGCCTTAAGAAACATTATGAAAATACAAATATAGGTTTGAATTATGACCACTTTCAGATGATTCAATTAGCTGCTAATAGGTGTTCACAGTGGTATGCTGTAATGGGAAGTCAGGTTGTAGTTAATGGTTACCATAAGTTAGAAGAGTGTTTAGCTCAGCATACAATCAGAGCTCTGTTTTTAGAAGTTAGCATAGTAGAGTGAACAGGCAGGAACCTGGGTTTTTTGTTGGTAATTTTATTACTTTTCCTCTAGTGCTCAGTTGATATGAATAGGAATGGCTCTATGGTGCTGCGCAAAGAAGAGCCCCATTAACCCCCAGCACTCCTCTTGAGGAATTTTGCATCTCTGTAGGGTGCTTGTTATTGCAATTATGTTTTCCATTATAGATTTTCTTTGGAATGTGCAATCCACACATAAAAATTGGATATCTGAGAGCATGATTTGCTTCTTTACAACATAAAGAATGAGCCCGTTGATAGTTTGTAATTCCAAAATACAGATAGCCTCAGTAGAAAGTTAGAGAAGTGGAAATCAGACTTGCCATTGGATCTTTCTATCTGTGCTACGTTTCAAAGATAATCTCACTATTCTGTCTAAACACGTGCTACTGAGTTACAAAATGTTCTTAGTCAGGATATTAAGTGACATATGATTATGAACGGAAAGGATATTAAATGAAAAACATACCATGCATACAGACAAGCCAAGTATACAGTGTTATTAACCATTGCAGGCACATTCACATATCAGCATGTATTAATATAGCGGGGGTGTGTCTTGCAATATGTCTGGTATGTGAATCTGCTGATCCTACTTATTAATATTTATTTTTTTGTATTACAATAGCATCTAGAGACCATAATTAAGGCTCTGATGAGTTTACTGCTGTACACACATAGCAAGAGGCAGGTATTGACTCAAAGAGTTTATGGTCTACTTAAATGGCATAGATGAATGGGGGATGGAAACAGGAGCAAACACTGAACCTTAATCAAGGATTTGTTGAGCTGGAAGTGGGGTACTCATCTGTGATCAAGGTACCAGAGATGATGCAAAAAAAGGACAAGACGTTTAAGGAGAATGGCAGCAGCTAGCATATTACACACTGAGCCATACAAGCTAGCTGACAAAAAATGATAAAAGATTATTCCGTAAATCTAGCTATCCACAACCATCATTTGCAACCCCAGAGTCTTCTTCTGGAGCTGAATGCCAAAGCCTTGTTCCTATGGGTCATCCCCTTTGAGCCTAGGCTTCTGGACTACCAAGGTTAAGACTTCTACTTGAAGAAGGGTCTCTCAACCCTGCTGATGTGTTTTATCCAGTGACTGCTTCAGGGAAAGACTTGGAGAGTGAACAGAGTACAGGCTGGAAGCTCCTGCTTTCCAACCCACAAGAGCTATGTTTGCTCGCTTTCCCCCAAAGACATCTTTTATGCCCTCATTTCTGCCTTGGTAGTTCAGCACTGAAGCCTCTTATCAGTCCATAGAGTTCTTGGAGTAGCCTAGCAATAACGAGTGGAGGGCCTTAGGAACATGAGAACATGAATACTGAAATAGAGGGTTAGTGAGTGAATATGCCAGAGGCAGGAGGAGGAAGGCTGAGCAATATGCCTGAAAGGCAATTTAGCAGGGAGAGGCTGGGCCTAATTAATCTCTGGGATGAGGAGGTGGGTCAAGCGACAAGTGTGCTACTGAGCATGCCTCGGGCTGAGCCTCTCTTTCAACACCTGCTTTATTAATACTCTGAGAAGCAGTGGTACTGTCTATGGGGAAAGACTGGGCTTGGGGTGTGGTAACTTAGTCTTCTGTGTCTTTTCTTCCTTTCTTAAGCAAGGAGGTCACAGACAGAAAGACTTAGGGTTTCTTCTGCTTAAGAAGCGACCACCAGGCAGAAGTTTTGTTCCTTAATGTATTTTAGACTGTCAAGTGACTTCCAGACACTGACAAAGCTAGGAAAGAGTGTTTCTATAACCTAGGAGTATTTCATGTTGGAAAAGAGATGAGACCTCTTAGGGTCTGGACTGCAGTCAGAACATTCAAAGCAGAAGGATAGATTTATATTGCCAGTTGTAACTCAATGAGGCTGTGTTGTGAAATAAGATGAGACAAGATTGTCTGCTTCCACTAGAAACAAACATAATGAAGGTTTGAGATGCATGCTTCTGGAAGGGTGCTGGCCCTTCTGTAATGTGCCATTACAACACTACAGCAGCTGCAAACTTAGCCCCTACTTCTAGAGCTTGGAGGTTTTGCTGACTTTGCTTGGCTGGAGCAGTGTTTGGAGCACAAGTGTATTACACATATGCAGACTTGCTTGTTGATCCAAAAGGAAAGCTCGTCTGGAGTTCGTTGTGTCTCTGCATGCCCTTTGAGTGACACATGGTGAGAAATGGACTGAAAGGCTGAAATGACACCAAAGCTCCGGGGAGCAGGTAGAAATCAGCTTGAATGGGCTGATAGTTAAAGTGAAGGCCCTCATCTATGTAAAAGAATGGGAACAGCTGATAGATCATTTTGATATCTGACTCACCCTGTTATGAGACTGCTTCTTTCTATATTTGTCTGGGAGCATTCAAAGGTTTGCTGCTTTATGTTAATGTCACTTAACATGACTTTGGTCTTCAGGATTTGGAAATGCTCTTCTAAGTCTTTGGGGTTGATCAGACTTCGGGCATACCGGAGGGACATCGTGAATGCATTTTTTTTTTAATAAAGTGTAAGGAGGTAGTTTAGCTTTTGCACACTGAGAGCTACTTAGAGTTCAGCCCTCTTCATAACAGGTTTCAAGGATACAAAAAAATGAGAAAGGGTTCACAGAAAACAAAAAGAACTGACAGAGTAAA
The DNA here is from genome assembly GCA_032273925.1 of Rhynchotus rufescens. NCBI lineage: Eukaryota > Metazoa > Chordata > Aves > Tinamiformes > Tinamidae > Rhynchotus > Rhynchotus rufescens. Next base: position 4,307 of record JAVCKT010004189.1, read on the forward strand.
AGAAATTAAAAAAAAACTTGGTAGTAAAAGATATGAGATGAGTTCTATTTACATAACCTTCAGGCAAGTCACTTGTCACAGGCAAAAATAACCAGCTAAGATTAGCCATACAATAAGAAGGGGCTCTGCACTTTGGTAACAGTATGTGCAGGCAGAAGCTGGAGCTAAGCACCTTCAGACTGAAAACCAGGCACACATTTTTAACATGGTGGGTAATTAACCATTGGAACAACTTACTAAGGATTGTGGTAGATTTTCCATGATTGCATGTTTATTGTGGTTGTTGTTCAACCACAGCTATTGAACTTGAAGTATGAATTACTTAGCATAATGCATGGTGTTCTAGATGTTAGACAAAATGATCTCAGTAAGTCCCTCCGGCCTTAACATCCAAAAATTTGTGTAGAATGGGGAAGTTTATTTTTTCCATGCTGGCACAACAGGCCCAGACACTGACGTGGTTAATGATGATACTATGGAAAGGGATGACCTATAAGAGTTTGAGTGTCCAGACGCGCCAACTCAAATCCAAACAGGCTAACTGGGACTGCAAAGGGACGATACTGAATGTGGTGTTGAAATATATGCTGGCTTCAGTTAAACAAGATATTCCTGGATGGGTGTGCCAACTGTGAACTTGAGTTGGGTGATTTAGATCTCAGAAGAGAGATTCTTTGGTCTTTGCAGAAGGGGCTTTAGTTTAAAAGAGATTTAGGAAGAGTGAAGACCTCAGAAGTAAGTCAGCTTTACATTGTTTGAGCTCATTTTCACAGTTAAGTGGTACTTAGGTGAAGCTACTGGGCTGCCGATACTTTGGATGGGACCCTGGGGACTTTGATCAAAAAATAGTTTCACATTTTATTCCTGCCTCTTTGGATCTGGCAGCAAAGTCAGAAACACTCTCGAAGCATCGAGCCACAAACTCACTTGCTGCTTTTTAAGGAGAACTTGTAGGCTTCTGACAGACTTTGAGAGCACTTGTGTGACTTGGAATGGCTGCCTTCATGTCACTCTCTCATTTTCTATATACAGACAACCTCAGAGAGGTTATATTTGAAACATAAAATGGCTCGAAGTCTTTGAAGGAAAAGCTGCGGAAAAAAAAAAAAAATGGAAGTCGGAAGATTTTGGTGTGCTATAAGCACAGTACAAACAGCACCTCATGTCTCCCCTCAGCTGGCCACAGGATGATGAGAGAAAGCTTGTGCCCAGAAGTGTGTTGCCTGTAAAATTATCCCTATGCCAGCCTATCTGCAACAAATGACAGTGGATGTGTGCTGCTATGATAGTATTTAGCTGTCAGGCTCCCCTGCCTTTTAAGACACATTGATCTAAGCTGCAGGCTCAGCATGCTGTAGAGCTGCAGTAACAAAGCAGAGGTTTTCCTCTGTGAACTAAAGCAAACAAGCCCACACATGCACATATTCAGCAAACTGTCTGCCAGGGCTTGAAGTAGAGACCAGCAGATGGTCCACACGCTGACGATTCCTGGCTTTGTTCTGTTGTTTTATATGGAGCAAGATTCTCAAGGAAAATTGAGAGAGATCTTTATAAAGAGATAAGCGAGCAAATGCTCTGCCCCTGCATCTCTGCATCTCTAAGGGTGAATTCTGTCGTATTCTATATTTTGGGGATTGTTTCAGAAGTCACACAGCTGGAAAAGGAATTGAATCAAAAATATTCTAATCAAAATAGTTGTGCTCCTGAGGATGTTAAATCTTGTTATAATCATTTATGAAATCAAAGACCAACTTCCTTTCTATGTGGAAACTCACTTCCACCAGATGGAGGTGGGAAACAGGGGACTGAACCTGATTAAAAAAAGATCATCATTAAATGTCATTCTCCAGAAGAGAGACCTGCTGAAATGAAAGAGATTTATGTGTGAGATTTAAAGTGTCCATAGTGTAGGAAGACTACACCAGAAGGAAAGGTTTTTTTGATAATTATACTGGGAATACAGGAAGGAAAACCTAATTCCTGTGCTGTAAGGGAGGCACGGGTTGACAAGTAGAAGTGCAGGAGTCCATATACAATTATTTATTAAGAAGTCCCATCTAGGTGTGTATGGCTGTGTGCAGTGCAAGAGAAACATGTGGAGATGTAGAGCACAAATTCCTATTGCCTACAGGGAGGTAGAGAGGAAGACTGATCATGTGTGATTAGACACTCAGTGCTGACTCTCAGGAAATAGGGGGTCAGTTCCTGCCTTGGCTGCAGAGTTCCTAGGGCTAGACATTTAATATCTCTGGTCCTGGTTTCCCATCTGTAAAATGGGAATAACATTTCTTTTGGCCTTATTTGAATAGAGAGGACAGCTCTGTCTTCTACTACATGTGCCTAGCATGGTGAGGGTCCTAACACTCCTTTTAGCTACTTGGTGCTGTGATGATACCAATATGAAAAGGGAGGGGAGAGAATGGGAGGAGACCTGGGTTATCAAGAGAGTCTTTGGCAGCAGCAGGGCAGAGTCCCATAAAAAAGAAGACAGGGGGACTATGGAAAAGGCCAAAATTGAAGATAAGGAGGAGTAAAAGGAAAGGATGAGGAAGTGGCTGAAGGTTGAAGCTTGCATCTTCTGAATTTATCTTCTTTTTTTTTTTTTTTTTTTTTTTTCTGAGGGAGTTGAGGGAGTTTATAAGGATCTAAAAATTAGCACATGCAGATGATCCTTGGCAATAGTTGTAGTAGTGCAATTCTCTTGCTGTCCAGGTTACTTATTTCCTAACCCAGTAACAGGGATGGGATCACATTCTGAGGAGCCTTGAGAGCATGCAGGCCATGCTGTCCAGTAGGAAGGTACTTGGGACTAAGTTCAGTGCACTTGCCCTGCACTGACTCTTCCTCCCTGACATGACCCCTATAGTCACAGGAATAGTGCTTCTGGGCATGAGGGTGGTAAGGTTGAGTAAAGTGCACAACGTGCCTGGGAAGAGGCTCTTTTCACATCCACAGAAAGACCAGAGAGGACTTGTCCTGGTAAGGCCTCTTGTACTTTTTCCAGACTAGGCTTGATCTATGTCATTGGCAGCTTTGAAGGGGAGTTACGTGATATTCTTGTGTGGAAAGATTGGCTAGGGAGGAATGGAAAGGAAGAAAGTTAACAATAGAATTGTTCCTGGCGTGTCTGAACTACTGTTCTGAATAGCACAAGCCTCTCCTGATGTTTGCAGAGGGACAGGAGTGTCTGAGCTTTTAGTGTCAGCCCCATGGTCCTATAAAGTGAGCAATCTGCTTCACTTAATGCTCTCAATTGGAATCCTGAGAACGGTCTGCCTTGCTCCATCAATGGCTATGGATTTATCTAACATGGTATGAAGAGCAATGTTTGTTGAGGGAATTTTTGTGATTGTTGTTTCTAATATTGTCTAAAAGCATGCATATCAACAGCTCTTCGAGACCTCAAATTGTAAATGAAATACACCTTTCACTTAGAGGAAAAAATCTATGTAATAATGAGAGAGCAAGAAAAAAAATATTCCTTGGATATTGCAGGAGCTGCCTCTTTTTTTTCTTTTTTCTCTCTCCCTGAAAGACCTGCCTAGTTATGAGTTGGAGAGTCTCAGGACTTGTCTACACAAGGAAATTTATCGGCCTAATTATGCCAGTATAATTAGGCTGATAAATTTGCCTGTGTATACAAGCCTTAATTTTAAAAGCTTCATTGTCTCCAAATGCAAGCCTAGTGAGCGGTTGTATTTTAGGCCCCTGAACTGTGCTTGCCAGCTGTGGGCTGCCTGCCTAAGTCTTTGACCGAGTTTCCTCATTTCAAAGCAGTGGGGTTCTTTGGACACTAAAAGTCTGTGTTAAATTAAACAGGAAGGTATCAAAGGAGTCATATTTTGCTGAAGCAACTTGCAGTTTCTTGTGAAATGTATTGACAAGGGTATATAGGTCACCACTGCCTCCTACTTGGTGGAATGTCAAACCTACTCGAGTCCGTGTGTCTCTGGTAGATGCCTCAACTAATACTGGTAGCAGAGAATGTCCTTTTGGTAAGAGATGGAAAGAAATTGGGGTTTTAAGGTGAGTAGCTTTTCCTAGCTAGGAGTGCATAGGCACATGTTAGAGGGGTTTATTATAGTTGGGAAGATATACACATAGAACATTAACTTTGTTTTGTATGGTATGCTTACTTTCCAGTAGAATCACAAGATCTTTGATACTCTGTGGACAATTTCTAAGAAGAAAAAATATGTATATAATCATGCAGTTAATTATTTCATTCTCACTGCTACTCAGGTTTGCATGCAGAGTTAGCCAGAGAGATTTAAGCTGAGTATTCACAAAGCAAATGCACAGTATGGCCTTACAGTTCAAGCATGACGACATCTCCACAGATATTTGGAAAAGTGAAAGCCCAAATGAGTTAGACTCCATTATAAAATGAGTTGACTGAAATAATAGCAGTCTTCTTTCCAGAAACAGGTAAAGGGCCAAGCTGGCCTGTGTGCGCAGAGAAGTTTTGCTGGCTTTTTACTAGCTTTTTCCCCCTCCTTATTTTTAGTGAGTGTTTGTATTTCTTTGGAAAAAAAAAACAGGAAAGGAAGCACCAGAAGTATAAGCAGAAGAGCCAACATCTTAGGTAGTGATGAGTGTTTAGAATAATCCTAGGAAAAGTGGAAGAGAGAGACCAAAGTCCTACCCTGAAATGGGTGTGAAAATGTGAGTATTGATGCACTCTGTGTAAAGTTTCCAGTCCAGCTTGGCCACCATTTGGGAATAGCAGTGTGCAGGCAGAATTAGAAGATGTCACTGATGGAATTAACACTGATGCAGTGATTCATGTCACACTTGCATGGAGCTGCATATCCCCAGTTCTGAAACTTCACTCTTTGGGGTTGCCCTCTCTTCTTTGTATTGGCAATATCTCCTGAATTCCTAGGTGCAGATCTGAATTCAACAGCCCAGCAGGCATTCAGAGGAGCATTTTGCATTACAAGCCCATATACCCTGTTTTTCTCTGCATTACAATAAAGCCTTGGGCCTTGGTCATGGTGTAGAGAGATGGATTTAGGGAGGAGCAGTCTGAGCTCGAACTCCTGCTGGATTAAATTAGGCAGCAATAGAAGTCACATGGCATGTAGGAAAGGGCACAGCAGATGTCTGAGTTTCATCTCTGAGCCCCTTTAAGTCACAGCAGCAGGCACTCCTTGACTCTTGTTCCCTTTCGCAGGAGTAGGTATTTGCAGGTTTCCAGTTCTCAGCTCTCTAGTGTATGCTTGGGAATGAAAAGTGTGAGACTGATATTGGTGCTGCAGTGCACCTCCTGCTCTGAGAGCACCCTGAACTCTTGATCATTGCATGTACAATATACTCAGTCCAATATACTTTGGAGTTTCCTGCAAGAGGGAAAAAGCCATGTGGATCACCCACCAGTTACACGCAGACATGTTTTATCATTGAATTAAGAAACTCCCCTGAGCTGCAGACCCAGTGAAACCTGGTTTTCCATGCATTTGTATCTTTAGAGTGAGCTCCTAAAGGGATTCCAAGCCTAGTGACTAGACCCAGACTCCAGGCCTAGTGAGAGCTGAACTGCTGCCTTTCATTCGGTTACCAATTCACTCTATTCAGATGTCAGTTTTCCCGAAGCTTGTGGAAACTCTCTGTCAGAGTCACTTGCCCTTCTGTCAGATTTTTTTGAAACTGGACAGCAGGTTCAAAATTAGCAGGGAGACTTGGTGCACATGCCTAAATGCATGAATCATCCACTTTGCCTGGTGCTACAAGACAGGTTGGTGCGATAGCTGCCTCTTATCCCATGGCAAATCCCTGCCAAGGGACCTGCTGGTTGCACAGATGCAGGCAGAAGGATAAGGGTGGAGGACCAGCAGCCGTCTGTCTTCGGGCAGGTTGTGGGCAGGTGGGCAGAGCGTGGGTTGAAAACCTACTCACCACTTGTCTTTCAACAGCAAGTGCATACTCTGTGCCCAGGAATTTGAGAGGAGTCATGGGATGCTTGCTGTCAGAAGGGATGTTTTGCTACTGACAGGAGAGGGCGCGTGCTTTTTGGAGTCCCATTCATTTTCCCAGCATGAGAAACCATTTCATAAAGGAAGGAGGTTGCCTAATCACGCTCTGACGTTTTCCTTTGTCCGCTTATCTTACTTTTCCTTGCCACTGATGGATAAGCAAAATCTTCCAGTTGTGACAGTACAGATCATACGTACATGCATTGGTATGCAAGGGTTATGTGGTGTGAGCGCTCTGCACTTGGGCTACATTAATGCACATTAATGACAGAGATGTCTAATAGCAAGGTGCAGCACAATCTTTTTGACACATAAAGGTGCTGAATGGAAATTTTAAGACTTTTTACTGCCATTTAGATATTCTTTCTCATCTGTTGCATACTCATGATTAAATAAGACCCTGTTTATGATCTTTGGCTTAAAATCTCTTTTTCTACCTAGCTCTTACAGTCTACAGTCTTCTTGCTCCTTTTCTTTTCCTTTAAAACTGTGGATGTCAGTATGTGGTCTGTGCAACGGGTGTGTAATATGAGAATCCTATAAAGATTGAAGGTTATCTTATCTGCCAGCTCCTTATAAACTTAATGTAAATAATTTATCTTCTTGTTTTTCCTTTTCTTTGCTATTTCATTATCAGCAGATCTGTGAATATACATGCTAGAATAGCAGAATGTAAATCATTCTGTTCTGTCATAAAACTTGACAGTGAGTTAGAATCACTTACCAAGGCACTTTATTTCTGTTAACTATTTATTGTTCATTTTCCTATACCAACTAGGCACCCTACTCAAGTCAGAGCTCTTTTGGGCCACGTGTGATATAGACAGGGAATGTCAGCTCTGCACGCAATTGATTGCATTAAAAAAGTCATGCGTTAATTGCATCAATTCTCTGTAATCCTTAAAATAGCTGATTTTTATGCTCTTTTAGTGGATTCAGTAACAATCTTCCCCTAGGTGATTCTTGCTTTTTATTATGGAAGCAATTCTAAACCCTAAGTTAAATAGCATCTCATTAGTAATTCTATTAATTGCTATGATCATCAGTACACCAGAGAGATTTGCCTTTCTTTGGGGTGAAATACTGTTTAAGATTACTTGTACTTTGTAAAGTGTAGAGATACTTGCAAGTTGCTACATTCAAGTTTGGGATTATTCAGTGTGTTGGACTGAGAAATGAATTTGGTGGCTTTTATACCCATGGTAACATGTAGAGTAAGAACTGCTTTTTGACAATGTTTTCACAGTGACTCAGTGGTAAAAGTCATAAGACATCCTGGGGATTTTATTTGAATTTCAAGAACATAAAGTCTCATGAAAAATTTAATGGATTGTGTGATCTTGCATTTGATAGCATGCCCTGGGACGTTTTTTTAAGCCCTCTACACCAACCCAATCATTTTAATTCAGTTTCAATAATGTTTTATATTTACTTTTCCAAGCAAAATGTGGTGTTCCTTATAAAGTGTCTGTAACAATTTACAACTGTTACTTTAAACTAATCTAAAATTACTGTTTTGCCCTAATCAGATGTTCTAATAATGTGATTTTTTTTTTGGTAACTGTATTTGAAATAAGATTTGAAACAGTTAAAACATTATTCTTAGTAATTTTATGGAAAAATAACTATAGTGACAAATGTTACATAGTCTTACTGTCGTGCACAGTACAACATTGCTATATTTTTGGTGCTTTTCTGCTAGTTTGTAGCAGATACTATTGCACGCTGAACATTTGCACCCTACTTCTTCCTTGTGGGAGTAGATTTTATTTTATTTTTATTTTTTTGCCCTTTGTTACCTTTCCCCTTCAACTACATAGCTTTTCACTGCAGCCTATGTGTCACATAACTTCTCTTATGAGTCTCTCAAAGTCCTGGGGGTCAGTCTGCAAAGTGAAAAATGCAGAGATCTAGGAATGGCTCAGCCAGCTGAAAGTTACGGGAAGGGAAAGGCTCCAGTTTCACTGAAGGAAAAAGGAAAAAAAAAAAAAAGAAGAAGAAGAATGGCTCCTTTCAGGGCAGACGGAGGCAGCCTGGCTGAGAGTCAGTGAGGTTTAAAAATCCAAGAGGTCCAATAACTGAAAATCTGTATAGATTCAAAGCAATATTTTAAATACCGCACAAGTGCAGATAAAAAAAAAAAGAAGTATGTGATGGTTTTTCCATCCTCTTGGTGCATATAGCCAACCACGTTCCAAAACCAGGCAGTATTTCTTTCCCCAAATCCCAAGCACATGTGGCTAAGTCCAGTCCATGTCGTCAAAGGATGTGGATGAAGGCTTCTGTTAGAATGACACTTTTGGTCACTTTTAAGTGGGAGATGGATAATGGTTTGTTGTTTCTAAGCAAAAAGAAAAAAAAAGTGAACAAGCAAAATGCGTAAGTGGCTTTTGTTATTCTGTTAACATACAAACGTTCTAAATCCTGTGCTCATCTATGGCTGCAGCAATGATGCAGTCATCAGCATCTCAGATGGAATGACTTCTGCGAACATCCTCCCCATTTTAGGTGTTCATAATGGATAAAATGACGTGAAAAATAAGAGTCATGGGGTTTGCAGAACCAGTATACAGGTTTATACCTAGAAGCTACCTCCCTCCCTTCTTTCTCTCCCTCTTCATGTTTTGAGGCTTCTTTTCTCATTGTCTCTTTGCCTTTCTTTTTCTTTTAATATTCTTATTGATTGTTCCAGACTCTTCCTATCGTCCCAGACAGGCTCTGAATCCTTATATGAAAATATAGGTAGAGGGCAAAAGATCAATGAATAAAGCACTGAGTACTTACCTCTTAGAGCCTGCTACACTGTCAGCTCAAAGTTAAAATGCAATAAATCTGGTGGTCTTGTGTTAGTCCCCTGTGTGCTGCAGTCCACCTCATAAAACTACTACATAATTAAGTACAGTTCAGTACAATTGGCAGTCTCTGCTCAGCGAAGACCTAGCACTGAGCGTATAAACCTGCTCCCGCTCCCTGAAGATGGAGGCTCGAGGTGACGGGGAGGAGGAGGAGGAGGGAATGTGCTGGCTGCCAGCACGACACTCTTGCCTTCCTGTGAGGAAAGCGAGAACTTCAGTTTCCCAGTCCTGATACGGTCCATGAACGCAAATATTTAAACAAAGAAAAGATGAGACTTGGCAGGTCAGGTGAAGCCTGGAGAGGAACAGTAGCAGCCTTGTGAAGGTCATTTGTCTTGGGATTTATCCAGGCTGGTAATGGCCAAAACGGATTGCTTCGTGTTGGCCGCCAAACTGCTGAGGAGGACTTGCTGCTCTGGAGGCAGTAAGCAGACACATCGTGCAGGTGGCAGCAGTCAGGGATGGCTCTGTGGAGAGATGAAGGATCAGAAAAAGCAACTTTCTTGGGTAGTCAGTCCCATTGTCAGTATGCATACATATTGGCACCTTCAGTGCTGAGAGACACTGTTTTGGACCCCGAGCAAGTCGGGCCAGCACCTGCTGCAAATGCCCTCCTGGAACAGAGGAGAAACAAATAAGCTATAGGGAAGGAAAAGAGGGAAGTCAGCTAGCAGACCTTCGTCTTACAGCTTCTTTTATTTTCTTGGTTTCCTTTCTTGACATTGAATCTGAGCAGTATGCATTTCAAATCCTGCTAAATTAGCAGTTTTCCTATTTTGGAGAGATGCCGCGCTTCCCAGGATGTCTGAAGACACCCTCGTGCTCTGCAGCTGGGCTGGCTAGAGCCTGTGTACTCTGCACACCACCGAGAGGTCCGGAGCTGCAAAATACCTCTCCTATGGGCTTAGCTCCCAGCTCCCCTCCATTAACAGAAGGACCCTTGTGTTGTGCCCATGTGTGTGTTGCTTTCTGTGAGTGAGTTTTAGCTCACTGAAAAAAAAAAAAAAAAAGAAAAAAAGAAAGAAAAAAAGAGAGCAGGAAAAAAAAATGTTTGATCACTCGTTAAGCATGTTAGCTCCTGCAGCAGGAGAACTGGCCCTATCCTGCTGGTGCCCTCTAGTGATTTCTGCCCTGGCTGCAGTGGACTGCCTGGCTGCACGGATGCCCACATTGCAGGGGACAATCCCTTGAAGCGTGCCTTTAAGGGATAAAGTGATTTTTGAGCTGTGTGTGCATGTCTGAGGAAAGCAAAAATAGGGGGAAAAATAACTACAAAAAATTCTCAGTTTTCATTTTTATTTGTGGTGTTGCTAGTTTTCTTTCGGTTCTTTCCCTGACCTATGCAGATGTGTGCTTTACCAATGTCTACATATAGGCTGTATTTCTGTTACTTTAGGGAAGGACTTTTTTTTTCCCCCCCTCATTTACAGTGTGTGACTAACAGGGCCTGTTCTACCCCATCCCTCAGGTGCGCAGTATTTTCTAAGCTATAAGATGTGCTCCCACTTCTTTCTACCTCCCTCCATAAAGATTTAAGATTATCTGCCCACTGCAGTGCTAAGTGACACAGAGGTGGTGGGGGCAAGCTGGAGACCTAGTTATTGGAGCAGCTAGTGGCGTCAGATTTCTGAATAATCTACCCTTTTGGGGAGAGAGTGTCCTACATACACATATTATGGATAATTGGTATTAATGTGTGTTCTGTAGATCTCATCTACATTTGCAGGTTAGATCAAGGAGATTTCATGGACTCTGTAGTCAAGCAGGCAGCAAAATCCCTTAGAAACTCTTGGCATATTTCTGAGATCTTAAAGTTCCTTCTGGACAAAATTCTAGATGGAAAAAGAGTTGTGTTTGGGTAAATCCAGTAATATACCTAAGCATTAATACCACTTGGAAGCTTCACATTTCTTTTTTTCTGAAGAAATTTCCTCTTTTGCAGAAGGCCTCACTCCTTGCAGAAAGTTCTGGCCCATTACCCAGTGGAGGTGATGTGCCCTAGCTAAGTGCAGGTAGAAAAAAGTGTGCATCTGCTCAGAGACATCTGCTGAGAGAAGGTAGGCAAAGATATAATGAAAGATGGTACTGAGGCTTCCTGTTTTACGGATGAGAAAGAAAGGGTTAAAGCATTTTGAAGTGAGTGTGAAGTGAAGATAGGGCAGCGTGGATTTGGTCTGTATGTACATGCATACTGTTCACAGTGGCTCTAACTTGCATCTCTGTCCTACAGAGCACATGGTGGAATGACCCCAATCATCTTGTCCCAGGTAGAAGTGAACATCCAGCACAGTTTCAGTGGAAAGGACCATGACTACCCCTTGACATGAAGATGTCTTGTGCCCCCCAGATAGATGGGTGCTTGATGTTTTCAGCATTAAACAGCTGCCTATTTGGACTAGGCCTGGAGCTGCGCTGAATGGAATGACTTGCTGAAGGTACCTGAATTGGCTTTAGGTCAATTTAGACAACTGAGTGCTATATAACTCAGGAATTCAAAAGCCAGGATTAGAAGGGAAACATGCTTTGCTGGGGCTAGTTGACCCTCTGAGGTGCTCTGAGTGAGCTTTTTGTATGAAACCTCATGAAGGTGAAGTGTCAGGTAGTGGAAGTGCATGTCTGGTGAAGGAGGCATGTATGTTGTTTAGCACATTTGTGGCAAGCATAGGCTATTTGCCATATCTTCTAAAGTTCTAGTCCAGAAAGCACAGGATCAGTGCAGAAGGGCATTCTTTATGGAATTCAGTCTTCTGCAGTTCTTGGGTGGGATAATCAGGTACCTCTGGCAGCACAGAGCAACTTCAATCCATGCCAAAAAAGCCACAAGACTCTTTCCCTGTAGGTGTGACTGCTTTGGGAGTTTCTGTACAAATCTTTTCTGTTGTGTAGCAGAGATGACATCGCTGAGTGAAAGAGAATATGATGAAGGATGCCCTGTGGTCTCAGAAATACTTCCCTGCTAGTGCTGTCTGAGGCAGTAGGCCGTTCTCTTTTATATCAAAAAATCGTACTGGCAACCAGGATAAAAGCATAAGCATATGCCTGAGGATATCCAAAACTCAACTGAACAATCCAACCTCTGGTTACCATCAGGGTTTTGTGTTCATCTGTGCTGCAGAATGAGGTAAAGATATCAGGCTGAAGTGCAACATCTACAGAGTGTAGATATTTTCATTTTGGAATAAGGTTTGTTGCTCTTGTCAGAAGTCACAGCAAAGTGACTTTCTGAACAATATGTTCTAGATAAATGTCTGAAGAGAAATGCCATCAAGATATTGGTTCCAGCTATCCTATCCGTCTTGGGGTTGAAAATCAGTCATGAGTATGTAGAGCTGACACCACTAGCTTGCAATTTCCAGGACTAATCACATGTTGGGCCAAAATATAAGAACATTCCCTATAACAGTTCTAAAAATATTACTGAGTGAAGGTTGAGAACCTCTATGATCGAAAAAATCAGCTCTGCACAAAACTCTGTTATCTTTTTGCTTCTACTATAACCACTTCATTCCTACTTTTCATAATCATTCTAGGCTCTTCTGGAAAATGTCTCTGAAATGGTAGCTCTTGCTGAGACAAACAAGGGCCCATTCATTGGAGAGAGATATAAGTAACAGGCACGAGTATTTTTTTGAAACAGGTTAAAAGATACTCCCTCCCTTCCAGCACCCTCTATTTCCATTCCCATTTGATAGAGGTCCATCTGGCTACCAAATGCACCATAACCCCTCTCAGGTCCTGCTCGGAGCCAGTCGCACCCTGGCTCGGAGGTGAGCACCAGCAGTTTGCACTCGTTGGCTGGATACCTGTCTTCCACACGCAGGTGGTGGAGCCTGACACCTCCGTGGTCGTAAAAGCAAGGCTTTCTCATCCACAGCCAAGGATTAAAAACCCCAGCAGCCAGGCGGAGCGGGGACGCCGACTTAATGTTGCCATGCTGGGTACTGGAGTTTTAATGCCTAACTGTGAATTTCCTAATTTTTTTCTTTTTTTCTTTTTCTTTGAGGGGGGAGAGGGCTCTCTCTCTACATTAACATTCTTGTAATATAGGTTTTGTTGTGTGAATACTACCACACTGTCAGCTCGACGCTGAAATGCCATAAATCTGGTGGTCTCATGGCTGTCCCCTGTGTACTGCAGTCCACCTCATAAAACTACTACTTAATTAAGTACAGTTCAGTACAATTGGCAGTCTCTGCTTGGCAGCAAAGGCCCTGGGCTAAGCACATAAATGTGTGCCTGTCAGGCCTACGCTGTGAGGTATGGCAAAGGACCTTGCACTCCGAAGTGGAGAAAAGTTTGTAAGCAGAAGAATCTCTTTTAAACTACAGAAAATGCTTTATATATTGTTAAAAACACTATTCCTCTAATCACAGACCAGGATTTCTAGGTCTTTTGAGGAGAGGACGCCTTTATTTGAATGAAAGGCTTCATCTACTCAGAAAAGTGTAGGAATTAATTGTGAAGGATTGGGGAAATTAAAATAAAAGAACATTTATAAATCATTAATATGCAATGAAAGCATTATCTTAAAACTGCCCAGAAGTCTTTCTTCCATTTATCTCAGAAAAAGTAAGAGATCATTAAAATCTATATTTTAATTTTCTGTAGAAGCAGTATTTGAAAGAACTTCATGAGCTTACCGTATTATTGCACTTACTGCTGTTATTTTTCCTTTTTCCTTTGTAAGTATATAAACTGAGAGTTGGAGAAATTAAATGTTTCTGGGTTACATAGCAAATCACAGGTAAAGTTTCATTCTCTTGACTCAGACCGACGCTCTAAGCTAGTAGAATGCCTTTGTGATTGACCTATAAATTGTGTTTTCATTACTGTGTTCCCCTCTCCTCCCTTCAGGATAATTTGCCTTCCATCTCAGCACTGTGGCCATCCTTGAGGTGCCAGTAATCTCTCTCTTATGTCAGGATATGATAAATCTCCATAGTCTCTCTTGTGGGGTGAGCTCCCTTTGCTTCCTCTGTGCAAGGCCGCAAGCCTTGCAGGAAAGGCAGTATCAGTGCAAGCTTGGTTTCCTTGGGTTGGAGCTGGCACCACCTGGTTGCCTTGAAGCAGTTGGAGGGAGGATAAGCCCTGTGAGGACTGGCATTGTGAGCTGGTAACTGCAGGCATGGACTTCATGTGGGTAGTTAGAAACCTTGCATTAGAAGGCCAGGTTTAGGACGGTGGCACAGCTATTACTTGAGTAAACATATAGCTATTATTTAAATAATAAACCCTGAATAGTTGCAGTGGTAGCATTTTATTTGCTTTTTAGTGAGCAGCATTGGCCAAATAACTGCTGATATGTGATGCTCACCAAAAACTTTTTTATTTTTTCAGATTCTGAAAAACTCTTTAATCACAAACACTATGTTACAAGCATTTGTGCAGTGTCCATCTTTGTGGGCTGCAAGTGCATTTCAGCTGTGGTGGCTTGTGAGAACAAAGAACAGAACGTGGATAATGTTCACATCTGGGAAAATAAAGTTTGGAAAGGTTGGAGAATGTAGTGGTTGAACCACCAGGCCCTGGGTTTGTGATAGCAGAAGCTACACTGGGATTGTGTTCTGTTGTCACTTACGCTTTTTTTTCATTTTCCCTTCACATGAAATTCCTTTAGAATCAATGGAGATTTTGTTGTGACAGTAACAAAAGAGTAATTCTCAAAGTTTCTGCCATAAGAATTTTATTTACTAAAAGCTTTATTCTTTGCAAGGTCTCCCAGAAAGGCAATTGTTTTCTTCTGCCTGACACTGGAGGTGGAAATCTAGGGACGCGGGGGTGGGTTTCCTCCTCTTTCTGGTCTTGATGGCTGAAAGAGAGATCAAGGTTGGGACATTACATACCTTCCACTCTAGTCTCACTGCAAATGCAACCAAAGCTTATTTAGTAAACAAATAGCTTTGGCTTCCAATGTTTGTTCAAATATATACTGTTCTGAACAATTCAAACCAGTGGAAACAAAAGTGTGCAGTGTGGGTACAGTTGTAGACATCTGTAAACCAAAGGAAAAAGAAGAAACCATTTAATTCAGATTGTGGTTTTGCACATGCTCTGAAAGCTATTGCAATTTCCTTTTTACCTATGCATTATAAATATACAGTGTGGAGAGAAATTCAAGGCCAACAAGATACTTACCTCAAAGTTAGACTGTAAAGCAGGTCAAAGAAAAAGTTGTTCAAAGTAATTCATGTTTCTCCTGTGCTGCACTGCAACTGGTGTGAAGCCAGTCAATCTCAAAAGTGGCTTTCCTTCAGATCCTGCAGGACTGGGGAGAAGCAAGTCTGCCAGCCCTGAAATGGTAAACTGATACCGGAACTCACCCTTTCTATAAAATAACTCTTGCTAATATAGCCATGTATTACAGAGATTGAAAATCAGATTAAGGTAATTGAGAATAGTTAGGTAGCATAGTGCTGCGTGCAAATGGTTTAGTTAAGGAGTTGTAAGGAAAATATGGTTGTTAGGATTTGGTTTGAATTTACATTAGAAAGGAAAAATGAAACTAAAAGGTGGTTTTACCCTAACTAAAAGGTGGTTTTATCCTATGTTCTCCTGTGAGTATAAGTACACAGGAAACGACCCAGCTGATTAGGCCAGATGGCAAGGATAAAAGCTGGTGTGCAGATATTGCAAAGCATTTTCCCAGAATTACAAGGATAACTACTGTGTTTTGCTGCCAGAGGTGTGATTCTGAGGTCTTAGTTAGACCCCAGACACTTCTATGCCAGTTGCCACATTACCAATGAGATGCCAGCACCCCATGGAAGCCAAAAGCTGCCCCCAAAGGGGCAAACATGGTTGTGTTGGTTCCTGGAACTGGCAAGGGCCTCCTGTGAGCAGTCATGGCACATCCCACAGGAGGAGGTATAGAACAGGAGAGGGAAGTGGTGGGACCCTGCTGGGACCCTGTCAGACAGCAGCTGGTGGCTGGGAGATGAATTGTGCAGTGGAGATTTCTGCTCTACCTCCCATGCACTAAAAGGTGGCTGAATTTTGATGACAAGGCACTGAAAGTCACTGGAAACTATGCTCCCAAATGTGAAAGATTTCCTGTACTCCAAAACTCCATTTTTGCCTCAAGAATGTGTGGCAGATGCCTCTTAAGTCATCTGTCATCTTGGATGACAGAATTATCATTTTCTTTCCCTTCACTATCAAGGGTCTTTCATGTGAAAACCTCTGCCAGCATAGAGATAGGCAACATCTTTGCCTCATAATTTGGTTAAGGAAACGTGGTATCTAATCATCTGGCCCCAACTTGCCCTGTCAGTTTTCACTGGAAAAAACCCTGGTGGACGTCTACCCTTTGTTCACTCCTCCCATGCTGCTGTGGAAGTGGATGTATAAATGACTCAGATAAAATTTGACTGACTGTTGGAAATCTGGAATAGAGGTACTCCTAGACAGGGACTTTGGAGAGTCTGTTTTGTTATCAAACAGCCAGATAAGGCAAACAGCTCTTTGGTGAACTTGTTAATATTCTAGAATTCAGCTAGAATTCAGTATTCACAGACCTTATAGTCTACTACTTAAGATTAAATCTTATTTTTAAAAATGTTTATGAAAAAAAAGTAGCTGTTCTTTCTAATGCCGTATAGGAAAATAACAACACAGGTTAGATCCTCAGCTGGCAGAAGTCCACATGACTCCATTGTCATAAATTGTTGTTGTGCTCTAGGTACACCTGAGACAACAAATAATAATTATTTTGTTAAAAATATTGAAGTTAGTGACAGAAGTTTTGTTAAAACACAATGAAAAAAAACCCAAAACACATGTTCCAATTTACAGGTCAGTTGATCTCCTCCCCTGAGGCTGCCTTAATTTCTACTCTGAGCATGTCAATAAACCAATGCCACAAGCCATCAGTGAGGCAGTATCCAGTGAAACAGCTGCCATTTGAACACCATGTTCTGAATCCAAAAATGTGTAGCCAAAAATCTCTCAATACATTTTCTGACTTCATTAGTTTCTACTTTACATAATAATAGCTGTCATTTTTGCAATGAGTAATCATGTCTACCTTAAGATAGATATGTCTACATGATATGTTAGTTAAATAAAGAACTGGAAATAAGTAACGCAATTCTGAACTGTGGAATTTTCTTGTTAATAGATGTTTCATTGTTTACACACAGATTTTACGCTTGTTATATGTTGCTGAAAAGACAATAGATAGAGTGGCATCATAGTACAGATGAAAAAACTGTGATGATTTTATGCCTCTACATCATAGGAGAATACAGCTGTGATTAATAGAGGAATGTGATACAAATAAGACTCTCTTGAGAATAGACCTTTCCCCCCCTCATTTTAAGATCTAATTTTCCTCTAATTTTTATTATAAGTAGCTGAATTCACTTGAGTAGGTAAATGCAAATGCCATGGATAGATTGCTGTTATTCACTAAATCTGTAGAAATGCAAATGACCCCATGATATACAATGCCATAAGAGTTGAGCTTTGCTTATGCAAACTAGGGAGAAGTTGGGAGTTCTCCCAG
>JAVCKT010004191.1:0-15426 GCA_032273925.1 Rhynchotus rufescens
GCTATCTTGGCTTTAATAAACGGCATTCACTTGATCACATTGATCGTGTAGTGGTGTCCATTTGATCCTCCGCAACATGGAGTAAGCTAGATAAAACTGATTTAAACCAGAATAAATTTATTTTGAGGAAGAAGGAAAAATAGGTACTTTTTCTGACAAGCATGCTGCAAACCAGCGAGGTTAGGGCAACTGATAGATTTAAACCCATAGTGTTCAGAAGTCAGGCAAGGTGTTGTTGGGAAGAAACACTGAATAGATGGCATTAATTGAGTAAAAGCAGGATTCATTAATGTGGAAGGAGGTTCTAAACGGCCTGTGGAGAATACTGAAATGTTCTCAGTCTTTTACAATTAGCATTTTTTTTGCCACCTGACAAGAGCAACACTTTGGAACAGTGATTCAGAGGCAGAAATCTCAGCCCGGAATTAGGCAGGTATGAGCAGTGCAGAGGGCTTCCTCCATCCTTTCTTTTAAAATAGTTGGATTTTCTCCCTTTTCAAAAATTATAGACTGCTGTGAAGAACTGTCACTGAGGAAGCAAAAAACTTGGTCATGGGCCCTATTTGGCTTCAGAGCCTGAAATTCATATTACAGCTACGTGCTCTAGTGTCTCAGTTCACAAGCCAGAAGAGGGTATTTTCTGAAAGCAGCTACTCAATCACAGCTATTAGGTCAAAGTACCCAGTAGGAAGTGCAGTTGCTGCATGCCACCAAGGAAAGACACATATCCAGCAGGGCAGGCTGAGGCACATCATGACCTGTTTAAAATGAGAATTGCAGCCGCTTTCAAGTCAAACTTGCAAGTGCAGAGAGTTAAGAAATATCTTCACAGTTAGTTATATTTGTTTTATAACTGCTGTAAATACATTGCAGTTCTCTTTCTCATCTCATTTCAAATTTCTGTCTCTTTGAAACAAACTGTTTTAGTGTTTATTAGAAAAACAATATATTAGCTCAAAAATACTCTTAGCATGTGAAACTTGCTACAGAGTACATTGTAGTAAATGCAGAGACTTCTATTTGAACTAACCAATAGAAACCTGCTGTAAAAGCAGTTTAGCATTTAGCTTCCTACTGAAATTATTATATACATAAAATCAATTTTGTATAGAAGTCCTTAGCTTAAAAGGTAATGAAGTCATGTTGATGGTTTTTCCAGAAACTTCTGAATGCAAATAATAATTTCTGTCATGCTTTAATGCTGCTGAGAGAAAAGATAAAAATACCTCCAAGATCAGGAGGTGGTATTTTTGAGCATATCCCATTTCTCCACTCACTCAAAGCAGTCTCGTGCCCCCTTAGGGCCAGGCTGATTCCCTAGCTGCCTCTCAGCTTTTGGGTTACTGAGCTTTCCCCAAAAAACATCAATACTATTTGTTACTGTCATACAGAGGTATCACTGGATTTCTTACTTATAAATTGAGCTACACTGTCAATTGAACAAACTGCTCATTGTTTGTTGAAACCAGCTTTCTTTTTCTATTGTAAAATCAAAAAAGCTAACTTAAATGTCAAGAAGTCAGCTCAAATGTTTTCAGTTTGTACAGGAAGTTTTTCCTAAGGTATTACTACGAATTTTATGAAAACACAGTGGTCCTAGACATCAGATGTGAGGAATTTTAAAACAAGGCAATGTACAAAATCATTATGAACCACAAAGATAAGACCCTTGACCTATAACTTTTGAAGAAAACAGTCTCACTTTCAGATCATGGATCTGCATTCACATAGTGGTGGTGGAAAATTGTCAAGTCAATAGTCCTTCCTAACCAGATGTTTCAAAGCTCAGGGGTTACAAAACAAAGTTTATGACTGAATAGCTTTAATGTCAACACAAATCTTCATCTACAGACTCCAGTTCACTGTGTTGGGCTACTGTCTGATTTAGTTTTATCTGACCAGCTATCTTGATAGATTTTTTTTCTTTCCTAGAACTATGTCTACTGCGTGAGTTTTCCAGTCATAAGGAAACTTAAAAGTTAAATATGATATGATGAACTGGAAAACTATCCTAGCAAAATTAGCATACATTTAGGGTTACATTAGATTTAAAACAGTTTAATCTACTTTCTCTTCAATTGAGCTAGGACATGTTTATTGCTTGTTCCCATTAATTAGGTGCTGTGTGCATGAGATGTTTCCATCTTAATGGATATGTGTGATATCAAAGACTTTGTGTTTCTATGCTGTTCTGCTGATTAGGTGCTGAATTTTTTGGATGTAATGACAAAAATATTTCAGTGAACCCAGCAGATGGGGATTCTCTAACCAAACAAGTAGTAGCTTTGACTTCTTGCTGTGGTCCTTTGTTGAAGAGAAGTGGTGTGTTTAAATAGGAACTGGGAGACCTGAATCCTATTTCTGAATCCTGTTTTTTTTTTTCCCCCCACAGTAGTCACCATGGACTTCCAAACTTTCAGGTCTGTAAAATAGGTAATATTAACACTGTCTCACATATGAGCTGAAGCTCCCACTGACTGTTCTTCTGAAGTAATTTTTCCCATCTCGGAGAGACATCACTATAAGATGTGATCCAGCTGTTCTCCTAAGCAGCATATTGTGACAAGATCTGATTGGCCCACACTGACAAGATCTCTTATACTTGTTTTTCTGAACTACGCTGCTGCAGAACCTTTCAAATGAGGGAGGATAAACAAGTGCAAAAGAGGTAGTACAGGTGAAACAGGTAAGTGAAAGATGGAGAAAAGAGTGAGAAAGAGGATAGAGGAGAAAAAAAAAAGGCAACTGAGTAGAAGGCAGAAAATGAGAAAAGCTGGACTTCAGTTTTCCACAGGTTCTCCTAGTATGAGATCTTAGTAAGGATCTCTCCTAGTAAGAGATCCTAGTATGATCTCTTGATATCACTGACGCCATTCCCTGTGAATAAACTCACAGAAGAACAGTCCCCACAGATAGCCTCTCTTGTCAAGTTATAGGGAGAGAGTTGCACTCTACATCTACATACAGACTATACATCCCTCCAGACATGAAGAACCCCAGTGTAGAATCTTGCCTGAGCTCTCCTTTTATATAGTTGGTGGCGAGAGGAGGGATGACTCATATTAGAAGTCCAAAACTGGCTTTAAAGTGAAAGCCCAGTTTATGCTCTACAGCAGACCATCTCTTCATATAAACTGGACTGGATCAGTGCTAGTGTTTTAAACGTACACATAAGCATGAGTTCTATTACTATGAGAGTATAAAGTCTTCATCTGTCTGCCGAGATAGCAAAGTAAAATGTAAACTTACTTAAAGAGATTATTTGGATTTTTGGTCATCTTTGTTTCCAAACATATATATATACGTACATATATTGTATGTATACATTGTGTACATATATCTATATATATACACACTTACTCAACTGGGAGAATTGTTCAACATATGGCACCATAAGGTAAAGATATCTCACTACAGCTGTCAAGGAAATGATTTCTTTGAAAAGGACACAAGAAAGAATGCACCTTCTGGATTCAATTGAGACAACGTCCTTACTTGAGTGAGAATTGTTGAAAGACATTTGGACTCACACTAAAACAGTGCTAATTTGGGAAAAATGTAAAAATGAGGTATGTTACATGTTAGATGACACTAATTACATTGCTCCTTTTGCATAATAAGAGACATCATATGTACATTATAATTTTATGTATTCTAGGTAGTCTTATAATGTAACTGCCTCAGCATTTACAAACTGTATAATTAAAAATACTTTCCCATTAAGTAATTTTAATATTAGAGTTCAGCATTAAATTATATTGTTCATTCAATCCAGCATGTAGGAAGTTCTACATCCACTTATTCTCCTCTTCCACTGAAAAAGCATTATTTTATTAGTCACATGCTCCTGTCTTATATAGACCACATGTTCAGTCAGAACTGCCCATAATGTGTATGTGTGATATATTTCAATTGCAATTTTTATGCTGAATGTCAAACTAATCCCAATAGATACCGTTCCACGTATACCATCATTAGTCATGAAGCAGTCTAATTAACATGACATACCCATGCATAGTTTATTTTTCAGTCCCTTATTGCAATAAAAAATAGTTTGGTAACAGAAGATGAAACTGCAGAGGGTACCGAAAAGTATTTCTGTTGAGTACAAAGAGCCATCAAGATCTGAACTGAAATATTTTGTAGCACCCTAGAATTATTTGTTGTTGCTACCTGTTTTTTCTTTAAAATTGTTCTCTTCTATGTATCTTTCCTGATTCTGCAAAGGCACCATAAAAGCTTGTACAATCCGCCAGCAGGTTGTGATCTTGTCTGTTATAGCTGAAAATCATGATTTCCTACATGTTGAGCACCAGTTCAATCTGTTGTAAATTGCAATTTATTTTGGCATTGTGTTTTACATTAAAAAAAAAACTGACTAAGTTGGGGATACTACTTAAGAGGTAAACTGATTTCTACTTTGTACACAGCTATTTCTACAGTTATAAAATACCTCTGCCTCTGGAAAATCTCAGATCTACCCTCGATTTTTTTCCTTTGTGATGTTATGGAGTTTGACAGCAAATAAAAATTTCAGTCTCATGTTATTTTGCTGCTGGCTGATACACTGCCATCAGCTCCAAAGGGCTGCTTGTGATCCTTCAAAGCCAAATGTGAGACCATAAATTAAATACATGGGCTGCTTTGGATGAATGGAAATGCCAGAGGCACAAATTCAGACCCATCAGGAGGAAATGGAGGATTAGAAAAATATGCATACATTTTAATCCTTTAGATTATTTCTATATTCTTGAAGCAATGAGTACTGTTAGAGCTGATATCACTTCAGAAGCCCAAAAAAGTGAATCATGACCCTATTTTAAAAATCAGAAACAAGATCACCGCTGTTAATAACTTAATCACATACATAATGCAGACCATAATACAAAATTTAGAAAGTTCAGGCAAACAAGGGTATGAGAAAAAAAATGATGCCTAATCAGTAAAGCCTGTTTTTCAGTGTTAGGTATGTTTTAAAAAGAATGCAACACATGAGAAACAATTTTTATCTGTGGTTGCAGAGGGAGAACTTTTGAATTAATAAAAATAGAGCATTATTTTTTTTTTACTATCACATGATCTCAATTCTTCACTTCTGTGTATGCATATTGCTGTATCAGGTGCATATTAATCTGATAATGAGTGCCCTGGAGGGTTTTTTTTTTCCCCCCTTCATTTATTGCTTTAGTCTTAACTTTTGCTTGACAATATACACACAGAAAGTAAATAGTGGTTAAAAAAAAAAAGGAAAAAAAAAAAAGAAAAAGGATAGGCCTAAGCAAACCTTTCTTGGATTATTGTTAAAAGGTTTAAATCTGTGCTGACATTCTGGTCCTTTGATTTCTGCTATCCTGACCTGGAATATATGTGGTCTATATTGCGAGGCTGCTTCCCTCAGCCTCTATTTACCCACTCTCTCTTTGAACTGCTGACGGGAATGAATCTCCTTCCTCCAGCCCCAACCACGGCAGTCAGTTATTGTCAAGCGCAGACGTGGGCTGGAGCCCTAATCTCGCGCTGATGGATGGAATACTAACCTCTCACAAGATTAGAGACACAAGGTGCTCGGCAGATAATAAAATTCAAATAGGTTTATTTCAAAGGGCAACTCAATCTCGATTTTGTTCACGGGTCACTTGACAGATCATTTGCCAGTGTAGTTTTTGTGTCCTCTGCGCTGGCTTTGGCGCAGCACTCCAACTATTTCCAATTAAGTGGGCCCCAATGGGAAGCGTTTCGGGAGGGTCTGGCTTCAGCAAAACCAGCCAGGTGCTCGTGCGGCATGAGCTGACAACTCGGCTAACAGGGCTCCTCAGGTGGCTGGTGTTTGGATGGTGGGAAGGCTTTTCTTATTGTTTGCAGTACAATAATGATAAGCATCTTGAATGCTTTGAATTCTAAATTTGCATTTGATCGTGGAACAAAACTCTCCCTTACATCACGACAGCCAGCTGGGGAATATATTCTGCCGCTGTAAGTTAAGGTATCTGTAGCTCATGAGGGATGAGTTTAATGTCCTCGTCAAGTGCCAACTCTCCAAAAGTGTTTACAAATCAAATATTTAAGTCACCTATCCAGAAACGCAGGGATATGGCTCAGTGCTCAAAGAAGATTTCTCTAAATGTCAGGTTTTGTGCTGCATATGCCAAATAGGCTTCTAAGCAAATAAAAGAGACTCAAATTCCTGCAAGAGCTACAGCTGTAGCCTGCACCTCTTTGGAAGTACCAAACTAGGTTTGTTACTTAAAAAAGTAAACTAAAATAACTATAACTAGCCTGTTGTAGAGGATAAATATTATTGAAACTAGTGAGTAGAAATGTTTCACTTCCATTTAGGAGAAAGGTAAAAATAATTAGAAGGCTTTGATAAAATAGGCACCTAAACCATAAGCTAACCAATTGCATGCACACTTTCATGGGTTAGCCTGGGGAGCGAAGGCTGTTTGTGGTGCAGATGCAGACAGCTGGACTCCTGTCTGACAGAGGGAGAGGGAGGCAGAAAAGCAGATGAAACACTTCAGCAGTGCACAGAGAAAGGAGCTGGGAAGGCTCAGAGGTAGCCACATGCACATTTTATGTGCAGATTCAGGACGTGCTAGGAAAATATATTTATTTATTTATTTAGCTTCACAAATGTTAAAATGCTTTTACAGTACTTTTTTCCTTTTTATTTATAGAGGTGAGTTTGAAATAACAGGCCCATTGCAGATAGAGTATTCCTGCAGCTTCCCAAAATAAGGATGACTATATCATATTTAAAATGCAAGGTGGCTGAGGCATTTGCACAATAACTCAGTTGCAAAGACATGATATAAAATGCATATTGGACTAAGTTTGAAGCCTGGAAACTGGAAAATAAGTAATTTGGTATTGTTTTTAAAGGCATAGAATTATATGAATACTATATTCTCATTTTGAATCTTTAAATGTGGCAGCTCACAAACAAATCTACTTCTAGAACTGAAATTCTATCTCCAGAGTCCTTTTTAAATTGTTGAAATTTGATAATTGAATGAGTTCTTAACATTTTAGAAACTATTTCTGCTTTCATAAAGCTTTAATATACCTGGTTCATTTGTTGTTACTGTCCTCTCTAGTAACATGCATTTGAAACTGATTTTATAGCACATATTTTTAAACACGCCAAAGAAATACCTCACTACACATGAATCTTGAGATCTCCTTGGGAACTTGGTATTTATGAGTTTCTGTCTCTAGTTTCAGCAATAAGCTTTGGAAACTATTTTGCTGTGAATATATGTGAAAGCGACCTTCAGGCATAGGAAGCAAAAGGATGCCCATATCTAAAGAGTTAAGGGGTTTTTTTGACAAAGGATGTGATTTTTATGGGTAATCATCTGTCTTTGCCACTTCACTGTCAACTCCATCAGCCTATGTCTAATTTTCTACCCTTGATAGATGCAAAGTAGGCTATGAAATTGCCACAGGACCATAAAGGCTAGAGAATAGAGAATTAAGGTCTGCATTACCCAGATTGCTCACACAAAAGGAGACTATGAAAAATCAAGACCTTTTAGGTGTATCAAAGCTCCTAATCAGCTACTGTGGAGCACGGTATGGCAACTAACAGCCCTGGCAGCCACCAGGTGCTGCGACTCTCCCAGGGTGCAAGACTGGGATGCAGGAAGGGGAAAGGGGAAGCAAGTCACTTTGATCATCTCCTCAGGAAAAAACATTAGCAGCACATTAAGTGTGAACAAGAAAATGATTAAAAATGTGTATGGAAAATAGAGTGGGTATTAAAACTCAGAAGATTTTAGCTTTGAGTAAAGCACTCCTTCAATTAAACCAGGTGCCTCTTCTGATGGATTACAGGAATAACAAAATAGCATTTTGCTGCAAATCAAAATCTGCCACATAAATGTACTAATACTAGTCTGATAGGCCATAGGAGATATACATGCAAATGAAAGAAGTACTGAGGAGCTCATCCTCTGTTTTAAAGCCAGAACTAGGTATCTGGAACAAAGAGCAGGCATGAAATCTACCATAAAATCTGGCTCCAAATACAAATATGAGCTGAGGGCTTATTAATCTTTCTGTAAAGCCTGATCTGCATGCACAGGCAAAGAAAAATCAAAGGTCTTAATTTGATTTAAGTTCAGCTGCTCTAATCACTACAGAAACAACAGCAGTAGTCAGACTAAGCTCTTTTGCAATGACCAGTACTTGGACTAAAACATGCAATGTCATGGTCTTCATTGTCAACTTCGAATTTTCTTGCTTTTGTGGAATTAAGTCAGACCCATAGCATTAAGTTAATGCATTTTTTTGCGGTTTAATTACAAGGTTTCCTCTAAAGTGTAACATAATAACAATTAATCAGCTAGTTCTTAACTTCCACAAAAAGAACTGTCATCTGTTATTATCTGCATTGCTAACCCACCACAATGTCAGCAGAACTCAAAGCAAACAATTACATGACAAAAGCTACATCCAAATAGTGTCAGTTGTTTAAATAAATGAAAGCCAAAAAATCTCACACTCAGCCCCAAAACTATTTATCCATTCCTCTTTACACAAACAACATGATAGCAAAAGTATTTAAACAAATAACAAACAGTAATGATACCTTAGCAACACACAGACAGACTGATGTGAGCATAGATGGAAAATCATCTAAAATGACAAGCTTCAGAGTTTATACTATTTGGGGATTTACTGTCTTCTCCCATTGTATCTAGAAGTTAATTCTGTGACTTTATTTATTTATTTATTACTTTATTTTAGTCAGACTTATTTTCAGAGCTGTGATGATTATATTTGATTGTATTTGAAAGAAAGCATTAACAGACGCAAACTGTAATTTGTGTAATAGCCTGAAATAATGCACTTAGAATACATGAATGTGAAATTTATAAATACTAAAAACTATGTTTGAAATTAAAAGCAAAGAAGAAAAAACCATATGTCACTGATGCCAATCAGCAGCTGAAAAAATGTAAGACTACTAAATCTTGTCAGCATTGAAACATTCCCCACTTATAGCTTTTCTTTCACTCCAGACTGGACACATAGGGGTGAATAACATTTCCAAGTAGCTAGATTAAGATGAGAAAAAAAGAAGTGAAATTCTGCTGCTGTTATTTTTTTTTTTCTTTCCCTGGGAACAGTTTTCTCTAGGGTCCTGTTCTACTCTCAGAAGTGGCTTTGTAAAAAATGGCAATTTGAGTCAAGAGATTTGTTCAATGACAATATATGTTCTTAGCACTCTTTATTCCTGTTAGCCCTGAAGCAATAACATGACGGGGGGTGAGGGATATTTTTACTAGCCCAAATGAATTCCCTCTTTCTCTCAGCACAAAAGGCTGGAGAACTTCATAGTAATTGGGGATTTTCAAAAACTGCATCCCAGTCTTAAGCATTGCTATTGGTTTCAATGGCTGCTCCAATACATGTGGGGAATTTTATTAAGAATGTTTCATTGTGTTAGAATCGTTACAGTATTTATCACCCATTATGTTACTCTCTGTTAATAATGCATTCTTAGGTATTAAAATTTTCTTAATCCATGGAACCTGCACAGATGCCTGTAATGGATGGACCATAACACTTACTGTGACATATTCTCTTTTATTTGCAGCAATGGCAAGTTTTAAAATCACTTCCACTAACCTAGTTAACCTTTCCCTAACATTGACCTTCATGTTATTTGCACAAAATGGATATAAACTGTAGCTAAGACTTTTCTGTGGTTGTGGACTGGTCGTGTCAACTTGGATCTTTTAATATAACCTTTTCAAAGCTCTGCAGGTGTGTTTGTATCCCAGCCACTGTCTGCTTCACAAACACACAGAGATAACTCTCACTTCCCAGCAACAGCCGTCACTTTTATTCATTAATCACAAACACCTGTAGCAACAGGATCCACACACACTTTGATTGTTTTTTGCACCTCAAAATTGCTTGTCATTGTAAAGAAATGACAGCAGTTCAATAAAGGATGAGTAATGCAGCAAGAACACTGGAGCACATTTTCAATGTTTAATTGCCATAAAAATGCTAACAAGTGATTAAAAATATAAATCAAAAGTTTGCTGAAAGACTAAAGCACCCACTCAGTTTTATGGTTTCATTTGAGCTCCAAAGACGTTATTATACACCCATTTACAAAACAATGAGCTCTTACTGTTTATGAAAGTTTAATCTCTTGGTTTATTGCTTTAATATATCTAACATTGGTAAGGTTTAGTTTAAAATGAAATCTCTGACTGTATGATGTGGATGTTACTTTTTACATTCAATCTGCGAATGGAATGAGTAACATCATTATTGTACTCATGTATGAAACAATTAAAGTAGGAGTAATTGCTTCTTCTCTCATATCTGCACACAAAGTAAAAGAATTTTATCATTTGGTAATGTTTCTTGTTAGCACAGTTTTCTGACAACATTGTTTTTTTTTTATTTGCCCACAAGCATTTCAGCAAATGTGAAATAAAAATCTGATGAATTAAAATCATTGAATTCCATGAAAACCATGACACCATCACCAAACCCACTGTTGTTTGCCGGACTTATGCTTAAGCAACATAACACTTTTGGCTCATATCACTGTAATACAGCAAAAATAAAATTTTAGTTGTTCAAATAACCAAAGTAGAACCAAACAGATTTCTTAAACCACTAAACACATAACTTGGGAAAAAAAGCATATCTTTCTCCAAATTATATGTTTATTCTAGAGTGAACTACACAGGGACAATGTTTTGTTATGATAAGAATTACAACATTATTATAAGATTGTTATCTAAAATTTTAAACACGTTAGAAAGTTTGGAAAGGTTAGAAAGATTGGAAAATGAACCGAGTGAATGCTTGCAATGTTACCAATTGTCATATGGTCCAGAAAAATATTTCCTTTTCTTTTCTACCTTATTTATTAAACAGTAACCTTGACAGATGAAATGATTTTTATTTTCATTATATTATTTTATCCACTACTTCAGAAAACTGCTGATGACATGCTTTTAAACTTCTGAGGTAAGTTCTACTCTGTGCTGTGGGAGAGTGGCCCGAGGAGAAGTCTGGGAATAAGGAAGAGATATTGGATGGTAAATATGGATGATGATTAAGAAACAATGACAACAACAAAAACAAAAAGCAAACAAAGTTGGATACATTTAGGTAGACACTCATTTAGGAGTTTCTTTAGCAATCTTACTGTTTGTTTTTCACATTTGATCACTAATGGAATATACATAACTATGGACACTGCACAATTTTTAAATTTGGACTGCATTAGGGACTTGTGACTGGTCACAGAACTAAGGCATTTTCTTGCTAACATTTTCTGCTTGCTATAAACCCCTTTCAGCTCTAAAGACAATGCCCATTTGCAAGTGTCTGTGCTGTGAGAACAAACACATATTTTAGTCATCAATTCCTGTCAAACTCATGGTTAAATGTTTGTATAATTAGAATGCAGTATCACTTGCAAATATTGAAAGATTTCTGAATAGCACAGTTTTCCATGAAGGTCTTCTATTTTTTTCTCAAAGTTCAAGGCATGCACAGACAGAAGAAAATGGAAAGGCATGAAAATAAAAAACAAATTTTTATTTCAAATTGTAGCCAGAAGATTGCTCACACTGTTATTTTGAAGTTAGAGATCTTGCATCTTGAAAGAAAGATTGCACATGTCTGACATAAGAAGACCACCACGAAGCAAGAAGAATAATGTCTATCTTTTAATAACTATGTGAAGCTTTCCACAGGAAAACAAAACAAAACCACAAAACAGCTGAGGAAGTGACACACTGTGTAGCATGAGTCATAGAAATCAAAGTAGTCAATTCTTTTTCATTTCACTCTCTGCATGACTTCTGACATATCAACTGCACCTTTAGAGAAGCCAGTGGAATAAGATCATGCAGGTCTAAATCTTTGGGGAAATCACAAAACAATCTACTGATCACTATGACTCTACTATATGCCTTCTCTGTTAATCTCATTCTCTCATTTATATTTGTATATATAGGTGATATATATATAATTTTTAAAGTAAATATTATACATTTTTATATATACTTTTAACCATGGCAATACTTAAGTATGCATAAAACCATTCATCAATCAGGTAGAATATTTCTAGATCCTTCTCACAGAAGATCAGGAAAGTAATAAATCTATGAGTGTAAAAAATACAAATAACTATTTTCTGTTGCCATCCATTTTAATTATTGTTACTTATACTTGTAAATACATATAAACTTTAATTGTAACTATATTCATGCCTTCATAATGTTAAAAATACTGTCTGTTAAACCAATATGCTGTACATTCTTCTTCTCACTGTTTTGACCAAAAATACAAAAATGCATTCCACTCCAGAAATGTGCCAAGTTCACAAGAAACTATTTCTACAAATATGTAGACAGAAATTCTGACTAATCCATTATTTCATGATAGCCATTTTTCTTCATCCATCAATATCAACAGCACTTTAAATATTTATACTCTGTGACTGAATGTTATATTTTTATTGAGTTCTTAACCTCTTACAAGTCTCTTTTCCTTTCTGGTTCTAAATGTTTATTTGCCTAATACAGCACTTCTAAATTGTCTCTGGAGAAATTCCTAATGAGTGTGATGGGGAGGAGCAATTTGCTAAGCTGTTTTGTATTATCGTGCACTCCAGGTTACACTATCTTGTAAACAAATTAAAAAAAAAATCTAAATTCAGTATGCAGTAAAAAAAATTTTTTTTTTTTTCCTAGTAGAATTCCACCATGGTCAAAAATGTTTGGGATAAATTGAGGTGTACGGGAGGGAGGTGAGCATGGGTAAAACCCTATGCTGGTGTCAGTTCACTGACAAAATATAAAGGTGGATAGTTGTGCCAGCTCTATACAGCTCATTAAACACATGGTTGCTTTCTGACTGGTCTGAAAATGCTGTTTTCACTTTTTTTTTTTTTTTTTTAAATCACACTTCCTAACACAGAAGCACAAGTAATATAGGATCCACTACCTCAACCTTATATTTATACTGCAAAGTAAAAAGAGTATAAAGAGTATAAAGTATAAAGAGTGAGTTGGAGAGCAGACTGAGATATGCAATGCCTTCTGATCCATTTGGTTCACGACTTAATTACTTAAAAGCTTGGATTCATCTTACCTAACTTTGGATGCTGTCAGTGCTGGCATCCATATTCAAATTGGTCACAGTAGGATTCCTTTTCAACCAGTGAATAGAAATAGTGCTTGTCAGAATACAGTTCATTTGACCAAAAGTGGAGCGCACATTAAGGCTGTATGAATTGCACCCTGAAGTGCCTATTTCTCTTTATTGACTATAATAATACTTAGAGTGACTAGCACAGATAAAGATGTCTATAACCTGCATGGTCAGGTGAATTACACTTGGAGTGTTTGCTCTCCGTATAAGCTTGTGACAGCTGCCAGGTAGATGCTTCAGCTATTTTAATCGTCTGATGTACCCAGATTTTTTAGGGTAGAAAGCTTGAACTGAGCTCAGTGGGCAAGTGTTCCCAAATTCTCCCCTCTAAGAGGGTTTTGGAGCTTCATGCTATTCATATTACTCAGAATAGAAAAGAAATATTAGGCTACTAAAAGAGTATTTTGTCCACACATAGTCATTTTCCATCTATATCAGTCCCAGAACATTTATAAAAAATTTCGCCTGCAGATTCTACTGAATTTTTTTTCTGCTACTTTCTGAATAAGCATATCACCATGAATGATGCTAGTCCAAAAAAAAACAAAAACAAAACAAAAAAAACCAAACCAAAACAAAAAAAACTCAAAAAACAGAATAGTTAGCAATTGTTTACTGTCTTCCAGAGATCAAAAAGCACTTTATAAAGTGTTTCCAACTACAGTAGCTTCTAAGACATTCCCTTCTGAAAGGAGGAAAAAGCAACTCTGGCAGTTCCATACACTGATTTTGTGCTATTGCCGTTTTTGATTTTGTGATTGATTCTGGCAATAACATTTCTGGTAAATATGTCTAGAGATAGCAGGACAAATTGGGAGGGGAGGCAGGCATGTGCTAACTGGTTTGGCAGACTTGCAATATGAGCCACTGTACCGCATGAGGACAGCAGCATTGCTTCTTACTTTGAGGTAACTGTTAGATTTGGGACTCTCCTCATGTGCTTGTAGCTGGAAAAGCGAAGTAAGTGATAAAGCCTTGGGAAACAAATTGGCAAGCAAATGATGTTTCGGGGCTAGCTTAAAATAAGCTGGAATTTAACACAGTGAAGTTATGTTTGGGAAAACCACTCCTGTAATTACTGGTTTGATGGCAAAAAACTAAAAGCCCCGGTGGGCTGCACAAAGCTGGTGAGTCACAGCTGCCTCTTGATATTCATTTGATTGTAACATCAGGTTATGACAGGCATAATTTTTTTAGGCATTATTTGATAATTAGGGAATCTATTTTTCTCTTAAAATAAGGACAGGCAAGGAGGACTATGGAGGGAATGTGCAATGAATGGATTCACGTTACTTATGGTGGTCTCCTCAGCATTTGGAAAAGAAACAAATTAAGTGTATCACCAAGGGACTCATCAGTCATTTTAATGTGACCATTAGAATAATCAAAGGAACAGAGAATCCAGAATAGCAGAGTGCACTGAAAGACCGTATCATGCTTAACACAACGTTAGGGAACTTGGGTTGAGGCCAGTTATGATGATTCTCTTCATAGAAAAGGAGATGATGCTCTTCATAGAGAGGAGAAAAGACAGCGAAAAAAGAGAGCTATATAAGCTTAAGGATAAAGTAATAATAACAATAATAATAATAAAAATAATTAATAAAGTCTGTCTAGGAATTAGACGATTTCTAATAGAATAGCGAGTTTCTACCAAAAACAAATAAAACAAAGCAAAACAAAAAAAAAACAATAAAAGTAACAGAGAAGAAAGCTAGAGGAGACTTTTAAGAAGAAAGCTCTTGCTCTAAAAAAGGAAGACTTTTAAGTCCTTCAGAGTGACATTGAAAATGACTTAAAAATGACTTCAGAGTGTCATTTCATGACAAAAGTCATCTTCACAAAACTTTTGTACATAAATGTTCCATATGACTGAAAAAAAACCCTTATTTTCAGTCATGAATATATTGACAATTTGGACATATTGTTTGGGAATATTGGCAACAGTAGAAGCTTGTGCACACACAAAAGACTATTTTGCAGTCTGATTATCTTTCTTTGAATTAATAAAAGAAAATGTCCCTTATCAGAAAAGAAGAAATAGGACTCAATTATAATGGATACTATTCATTATGCTATATTAATATTCC
The DNA here is from genome assembly GCA_032273925.1 of Rhynchotus rufescens. Classification (NCBI taxonomy): domain Eukaryota; kingdom Metazoa; phylum Chordata; class Aves; order Tinamiformes; family Tinamidae; genus Rhynchotus; species Rhynchotus rufescens. The sequence continues at coordinate 15,291 of JAVCKT010004191.1, forward strand.
ACTAATTATTAACCTCAATTAAAAATAAAACTTTTTGCCTAAGCCAAAAAGAGAGAGATGGAATACAAGAAAGCCTGTTTTCTAACTCAATGCTTATGTCGTTAACATATTTTTCATTTACCCTGACAATTAATTG
>JAVCKT010004194.1:0-11195 GCA_032273925.1 Rhynchotus rufescens
TCCATCTTGGAAAAAGAAAAGAATATACTAAAATTGCTGTCTCAAATCACATGGAAGATCTAAAAGTTGTGTTCCACTAAGGCCACAGTACTAAAAAAGAGACTCAAAAGATAGCTCAAACTCTTGAATATTCTTTAACAAATTCATTTATCACAAGCGTGTGGAGTAAATTTCAAACTTTCGGGCATGGTTTCATCAAGTTCTTATAACAGTCACTCACTCAAAAACCATCAGATAATACTTACACTGAGTCATCATCTACTAGTCTTTTTCATTTGTGCATTGTCTTCTTCCAAATCACAAACAGCAAAGAATAGTGACTTTGATGAGAAAATTTCATCTCCAGCTTTTAGTTTCTCCCAAAACAATATTCACCAGCTATCATAACAACAACAAAAAATAGTCTCACTGGAAGTTATTTGGTGACAATCAAAAGAAGTGAAACACACCAAAACGTATGACGCACTGACTCAGCTAGAAGCAATATAACCGCATTTTAAAACAGTACAGCTTGTATATATCCCAAAGAAGAGATATGTTAAGAATGTTTACAAAGATGGAAATGTGAATGCTCAGGCCTGAGTTTATTGGCATGGGGATAAATTCTCAAGGGTTTACAGTTTTCCTACGACAGATGTTCTTTACTGCATAGCTGGGAAACTGAAAAGCCAGAGAACGCAACAATTGTGAAAGTTTCCCTTCAAACAGGTCATCTTCCCCACTATGCCTCACTCCTAGACTATAACGGCCCATCTTCCCCTGGGTTAATACAATAATGAAGGGTCTTTGAAGAAGATATATTGCTTTACTGGAGCAGCAGGTCCTTCCTAGCTTAAGGACAACAATTCCTTCAGCTTAGGACAGCACTGGGCTTCTACAGCTATTGCTATTATTGCTGCCACTTTGTACTTCTCAAAAATCACAAAGGAATTGTATAGCTGGATACTCGGCTACCTGGAAACTCTTCTATCAAAATGGGAATCATTGTATGGGTCTAGAAATCTGTGCCATCATTTTTGCAATCCCAGAAAAGTCTTTTTTTTTTCTTTTTTTTTTTTCTGAGGAGAGGATGCATGAATATAGGCACCTGTATATACACAACTTCTTAGAGCCTCCTTGCAGGTTATTATTCCCTAGCTCCCTCTGGGAAGCTGCACAGACGGCAATATCATCCTTTATGTGCTATCTTTTTAGCTGCGGATCCAGGGTGTTGCAGAGAATAATGTGAATTCCAAATAGCTTCATTTCCTTCTACACAGACTCAAAAGCTTGGAGTATTCTTTTGGGGGTCAGTAGTAAAGAAACCAGAATTTCTTATTTTATCTACTCTTCTTTCCATATTGTGGAGGAGAAACTTTGTTTGTCTTTCCAGGAAGTTTAACTCTTGAAAAGACAAGTGTTTTAATGGAAAGAATAATATTTTTTAAATTTTTTCATGGATATAAGCAAAGTTGGAAGATCTCTGAGATAACATGCTGGCTTGAGATGTATTTGAAGGGCTGAAGACAGCCCTAGGTCTTACGCTCTAGGTCATGAGAGGTCATCCACTAACATCTAGTTCATCCACTAACAAAATGAGACCCAAAAAAAAAAAAAAAAAGAGCAACAAATTCAGGTTTCAATGGGAGGACCAGATCTTCAGTACTGCCTGAATTCAGTTAGGAGAGGATGAATCAAAAGACAAGGAAAGCTTGCATTGCTGTACATTTCATTATTTTTAAAGTAAACAAACACCAAAAGGCAACCTTTTCCCTCAAAAAACCTTTTGTGACTTGATCACCAAAGCAGTTTCCTCCACAACACGGACTTGTTGCTGGTTTTGCTTTGATTTCAGGAGCCCTCTCCTAGTCCATTTAGGAGGATTCGTCATACATCTGCAAAGCAGCCAGGCAAAGAACCTGCAGCCCTAAGAGGTCTCAGAGCAGAGGGCCCGGCCTCCCGTGCAGCCTCCCCAGGCGCTATTAATATATTGATACCATATAAGGCAAACTTCTCATCTGGAGCGAGTTTGGATTGCAATGGGCTCCATTCGATAAAACAAGCTTCCTGAAGGAAAAAGGCCTTCAGAGCCCATGTAGGGCTGCAGAACCTGGCGTACTGGCTACGTCTAGGCTGCCTGGACGGGGCAGTGCTGGTGGTCTAGTCCTGCCTCCTCTGAAAGGAAGCTGAGCTCTCCTTTAGCACATAGGCCTTTGGTGGTGCAGTAATTACCAATAAATCCAGCTTCTTCTTAAAAATAAATCGCAGCAGAGCCATGGGAAGGCCTAGACATGCAAGGAAGGGTAGGAACCCTGCAGAAGCCCAAGGGCAAGTCAATCTCCTCTCTACCACCCCCTCTACCTCTTGGGTAGGTGGAGGTGGACCAAGGTGTCAAGCCACAACGCTGCCCTTGCCTTTCTGCAAGGCGAAAGGAGGAGGAATGGAGGCTGGTGGCCACTGGGCAGGCAGGAGGAGAAAGAGGAGGAAGAGTGCGCCATGGACTGCTGGAGAGATGCACTGTGCAGTGGGGGCAGCTGTGCAGCCCTGGTGCCCTCCACCAGCACAACATTGCATGTCCCAGCCCCAGCCTTCAGTGTTCCCAGCAACAGCCGTTTCTCTGAGCCGTAAAATGACCACATTAAATAGGAAGGAAGTTAAACAATTATTCTTGTTGCTTAAGGTACAGGCTGACAACATCAAAAGGACTGATAATTAAAAATACAGTAATGTTTTCCTGAAGTCCCCAGCAATCTTATTTCCTCTTTTGAGCAGGCTGGTTGGTGTTTTTTGAAGCATCGTTTTATCAATTTCTAAAAATATCTTTGAGCTGCTTAGGAGCCATCCCACACACACAACACGCCAAAGCAAAAGCCCAAAACCTATTTCTACAAATCATAGAAGCAGGGAGGTGAGCTGGGTGTCTTTTCGAGGTCCCCCCAGCCCCATGTTGTACGTATGCCCAATGCTAAGTGTGCAAAACTTCCCCTTGCACCACAGTGTTTAAGCGCTTCATTGAACAGAGGTTAAAAAAAAAAAAATAGGAAGAAATTATCCCAGTTCTGCAAAATACATATGTGTTCGTGACAGCAGCATTTGACAATATTCACTTAGCTTTCTGGGACAAAAGCTAAGATCTTTCAATAAATAATTTAACTGATCTTGCAACTGCATAATTTAATTGACCTCTCTCTTATAATAGTCTCTAGTTTCACAGACATGGAAGATTTTCCAAAGGAAACCAGAAATCTCTGTAAATCCAAGGCTCCTTTACACTGCATTCATCTTGCACACCGAGCAGTTGCTGTGCATCCCACCCTCTATCTGTTCTTGCACAGCCAAAACTGCTGTGCCAAGCCCAGAGCCCAGCTGGTCATCTCCAGTATGCAAAAGAAGGAGCCAGAACCACCAGGTCAATCAGACAGTGTATACTGGAGGCCAGTGCAATGCAGTTACCAGTCCTAACCAGAGCACATCAGCTTGTTGACAAATTGCTGGAGATCCCACCAGCTGGGGAAGGAGGGCTGAGATCACACTGCAGCCCACAGAAGACCACAGCCTTTTCTCCACAAGGTACCGTGGACGATACTCGTCAGTGCCATGACACATTTTTTTCAGCAGTGCAGTTGGGAAAGACTCAGATACCATTGCCCTCCACCACGTGATGACAGCATTGAGCAAGGCAGCTAAGCCCTGCGCTCTGAGGCATGCTTGAGGCAGTGGGGCTGGCTGCCCATGGAGATCCCGTTCTGAGTCACCCACAACATTTCCGTGGCTGTCATGTAGAGCACCCATCTGGAGCAGTTACCTCTGGCCTCAGGTTCGTGCTCCCTGGGCCAACTGTAGGCACTCTTGGCTCATGCTGAGCACACTCCTTGAGAGGAGGCAGGATGAGGTTGGGGGAGGCTTGGTCTGGTTCTCCTCAAGCCCATGTGCGAGCTGAGCTCCTCCTCTCGCTTTCTCCCGCACGTGGCGTTCCCGCTCCTGCCACAGTCTGTGAGCACACGATGACGGGGAGATGAGTTTCCAGAGCGTGGGTGTTCGATTCCCTCACACCTTCCTGAAATAAATAATAAACAGGGAGCTTGCCAAGGGTAGGAGTAGATAGCTTGCCATTAGATAGCTTGCCATGATGCAGCTTGTGCATACATGCAAGGACAAGTGCTATCAGCGTTTGTAGGAGCAGGATCTGGAGTAAGAACAACTCTGAGCGGCCCTCTCTTGAGCAGCCCCACAGCAAAAGGAGTGTAGATCAAAGCCATGGAAGCCAAAAGAGCAGATTTTCCTTAAGAGCCTGAAGATTCTTGCAGATGATCTAAACAGAGTGTGCCTAGGAATCACCCATGGGGATGCTCACCATTTAGCAGTTTATACGACCTTTGAAAATTTGGGGGGAAAAAATGGGTTTCATACTTGCACCACTTAATTCATATTTACAAAAGTAAATACCAGGCTGATGCTCTGTCCATCTCTGCCTAAAAGATTAGCAATTATTCCATATTTTCAAGAAGCCGTATTGCAAATAGTCAGTTCTAACTAATTGCTTTAATTATTCAACCCCTGATTTACATGCAAGTTTTTCAGCATACTGCTGGTGACTTAATTAATTGTAATTACGTACAGGTCACGTTCCAGATATATAATCTTTATAAATGGTAGACAGATGAGCAAGGATAGGAATTCAGATCACCAAATACAAGCTAAGTCCCCAATTAAAGTACTGCATGCATCCCAAATTTAAATGCTGCATAATAATTATTTCTATAAATAATAGTATCTAGAAAAGGCGCTGATGACAGAGCTGTGTCCCAACAATTAGGAATGACTCCAACTTTGTTTACTATTCCCTAGAGATGCATGCCTATTGATTTTGTTTTCAAATGAACAGTGCACCCAAGCATCTCAGAGTATGCTATCAAATATTCAAACTGTCTATTCAAATACTTGTTCTTCAGAACAAGTCAATCTCTCAGAGAAGTCATTACTGGGACTAACGTCCCAGTGTGTTATCCCAATAGGAAAATCAAAACCTCAGCCAACATCACAATACATTAACAACGTTTCTCAGAGCTTTCTCTCTTAATTAAAGGTACATCAAAAGACATTTTTGGCAGGTTTGTAACTCAGACTAGTAAAGTAAAATATGCTATATTTTTAAGAGCATCTTATAACTCATTAAAGTAAGTTGAATTGATATTTAAAAGCCATTGAGCTGATTCATGTATTTTGCTATTTTTATCATGGTTTTATATGGAAATAAGCAATTGCAGTATGTTCGAGGTGACTGTCTGCCTTCCTTTAAGAAACTTTGAACCTTTGCCAATTGGAGCTAAATTTGGCATGAAACTGGAGATCTCAAATGCACTAAGTTCGTACTCCTACTGAACAGAGCAAGTGGGTAGAGGAGAAAGACCTTGTCAGTGTCTCCTCTGAAAGAAACCTTACAAAACCTGAATTAATCTGGAATCCACCTTGGAGAGACGCTGAGAAACAGTCATTGTTTAACCATTTCCAGACTTTCCACTGTTGTCTCAAAGAGAAGGAATGGCATGCAGAATTAAATGCTTCCAATGGATCTCTCTCTCTCCTTTCAACTCCTGTAATCTTTTCTCTTTCTGTTCTCTTCCTGTTCTAACTTGAACACTTCCTCGCTCAAATTCTACTAAAATATACTAAAGTCATCTGTGTGAATTGTCACTTTTAACACTTTTTACCTCAAGGCTTTAGATCACATCAGCCACAGGCTTCCAGACTGTGCTGGGGACTTGACTCATAAGAGTTAGTCTTTCCTACACGCCCACTTTTGTACCTTCTCACCTGGTCCCTTACCCCCTGCCTTGTACTCTAGACCACAATGACGGTGCTTCTCCTTCCACTTAAGAAATGCAGAGCACTTGGTTATCTAGTAGACTCCCTCATGAGGACACAGTAAAAACCTCATTGCTATCCTGTGCAATAATTAACTTCTCCTTCTGTAAATACTGTCTAGAAACCTGTCAGCTGAGCATCATGAAATTCTAACCTTTCTGTGTGCCACTGCTCTCTTTTAAACTACACAGCACAGAGCTGAAAAAGGTTTGCTTACACAAAATCTGTCCCAAATGAAACTTTCACAGAGGCCCTGGGAGCTAATGCAAGCATGAAAATAGAGATCCAGAGGTCCTCTATTTTGAAGTGAAAACAAGTACAAAGCATAACCGGTAGTTTGACCTTTCCAGTTCATATGGGTTTTCCAAGTTTGCTGTTGGATTTCTTGGACAAAAGATAGCAGTTAGATAGTTGGAGAAGTATTACTTTTTCACTTGAGGAAGTGTACTACATGCACTTAAGAAAGATCATCATCTGCATGATCAATCTCCCTAATATTAGGAACCTGAAAAAATCTCCTATCCCACCATTACTATTCTGGATACTCCCAGAAAGCATCCATAATTAAATAATTAAGTCATAGGAAATAAGTTTAGGATTTGTAGTGAACACCAAAATCCAGAAGACAGTTGCAGCAGGGAAACGAGTGCAGAAGGGACTCTGCCACACTTCCCACTGGGACTTCTGTCACGAGAGCCTCATATGATTTACAGAATTGGCACATCAAAAATACAAGAGCAACAGGAGGCATTAATAATCTTCTTGAAATAAAGCAAGAAATCTGATTCACTCTCTAGGGATGGATAGGTGCCCATTCTCTGTGCCTGCTCACTGTATCCTGGTAAGCCCTGGCAAACCTAAGTACCAATGACAGTGGCCGTTTGACAAATAGGTTTCCAAATGAAATTGCCAACTCACTAATTATTAGCAGTTGAATAGCCTTCAGACAGAGAATTTCTTTCAATTACTGTTGAGCTGCTCTGGATGGGAATGGGTCCATTTGGCATCTTCCTGTATAGCCTGGGAATAACCCAATCCACTGCTTGCAGACTTGGCTACCCTTTTAAAGCTAATCCCAGCAATTCTGCTCTTCCGCCAGTCGATACTGATACAGCAATGCAAGCCCAGGGCTCCCCTCATGCCTTGCAAAATACCACAAGAGAGCTGGTGCAGGCAGAGCTTAAGTAGCAATGAGAAAACATTGAGAAGAAATAAATATTATACTTTACCAAAGCAACAAGACGTTCTGTGAGCAGCAGAGCAAATGATGCTCGCTCCTGTGACTTGTGTCTTAGGGTAGCTTATCTCATGGCTAATAAGATGCAAGCTCTTATCTCAAATCTAGCAAGATGTCAGTTCTGATCAAAGGTTCTTCTTAATAACATTTCTTCCTTGTGTGATGCTCTGGAAACAAATATACTTCAGCCCACATTTTTGCCCTTATCTCTATGGGGGTGCTAACTCTGGTGTCTTTTATCTACTCAGCTTTTTCTCTCTTTTTTTTTTTAAGATGTGGAAGAACTTTATTTCGCTCAGACCATGAAATCCCTCCCAGATTTGGTTAAAGTTGACCAAAAGGTTCTAACAAGAAGCCAGAAGAAAAGAAGTGGCTGATTGACTCTATGACTCTCATTTCCTTAAGCTATATCCAAACAAAAAAAAACAATCTCTTCTGAGAAAGCATGAGTTTATGTAACGGGTACTTGATGGATAAACCTTCCTACAAGGACATGTTCTTTTCAAGGGAAGAGGAAGGTACTTCTACATGGAGAAGTAGAAGAATGAATGGCTCTGGAAAACAACATTTGCTTAGGTGTTTCAATATCCTTGAAAACAGCACAAGCGGGGTATACTCATTTAAGGCCTCTTCACCTTCTTCCCAACAACTACACTCTCCACCGGAGCGTATAACGACAGAGGATACAGAGACCTACAGAAAGCAAGGGAAGCTTTTATCGTAAAAATGTCTGATGCAGGAAGCAGATGCATTACTTATGATTTATGGGACCTTTTATACATAATTCTCAACCTTTCTTTTCATAGTAGGTGAAATTCAGAAACGCTGGCTTTTCTGAGTAGGAGTCTAGTAAGCTCCTTTTAGAAAATGCCTTCACACGGCTGTCACAGAGGTATTTGGTAGCTATTAGTGGCAAGCAAAAGCTTCACCAGAATGAGGCAGAGCTGGAAGCTGCAAAAACATTCGGCAGGAGCAGAGGGACCAAGTGTAGGGAAAGTGTATTTAAAGAGGACAACCTACCTTAACCTGGCACACACTGAGTGTAAGTTCCCCAAAACGATGTCTTTCTGGGAGAGCAAGGAAAGAATTTAAAGAAAGTGAGATCAAAAGCCCTGTGCTTTAAAATCTGTTTAGTGTATTTCTCAGAGAACCAAAGCGTGTGTTCCCCTGAGATAAGAGCTCCACACACCAGTTGGCTTTTCTTTGGTTTAGTTCGGAACTTTAAAAGCAATACTGGTTCTACTGAAAACAAAAATCTGAAGGATATCAACAGAGCTTGCCTGCATGAGACCAAAGAACCTATTGCTTCCAAAGTTCAGTTTCCGTATATGGGCAGAATTAAAGCTATCATGTGGGTAGCAATCGCTTGGATGACATAGATGAAAAAGCAAATGACTGATTACTGTAAAGGTCATAGTAGAATAAATATGTTCATTTAAAAACCTCTGGGCAAACGTCTGCTTTTCTATAAATCAGCCAAGTTAAGAAAACTGTTTTGTGCTGAGACAAGGAAAAGATATTGTATTGCAGTAAAAACACAAACTTGTAATGAAGTGGACAATTTATTTCCCAACAAATTAAAAATGTTCAAAAGAGAAAAAAAAAAAAGGCACATGAGCAACAATTTCCTATGGGTACTGATCTGCCAAGGGCCACGGGAGTGATCCACCTCCCTCCTGTGAGCAAGCTGTGACCCAGAGTGCTCAGAGCTGTCGGTGGAACTGCTTCTTCAGCTATGGAAACGCTCCTCTGTACAAGGTGAAAAGCACAACATCTGGCCCACAGAGTGGAATTCAAGCTGGTGGGGAAAAGGCTGCATGGAGATTTGTGTGGAGAGTGACTGCTCACAGTGCTCTCCCATGAGATGAAGCCTTTGCTTGATGTGTCTGAAGAGCTCCACCAAAACCCACTGCTTGCAAAAAAGGCAGTTTAAAATAAAAGTATGTAAAAAGAAAACACACACACAAAAAACAAGGGTTTGATCAATTATAGCTATTTTCTGTTGCATTTTGGTTTTCCAAAATACGAAGTATTTTGAGACTGTTTTTTTTGTTCCTGGGGGGAAAAATGCCTAAGCTTCAGCAGATTTTCATCGGATAAGAAAATGGTTTCCCTCTTGTTTTATCTCAGCCTGGACCCCTTGAAGAGTTTTCCGACCAGTGTCAACACAGAGGAGGTGGCTTCCGTGCTGCGTGTCATTAGGTGCCTGCAGAGAGTTTGCAGCGTCTGGGCTTCATGCTGGGCCAGACGGCCACAATCGCATGGGATGGGGTTGCACGGCCACAGGAGTGGCCATGTCACATAAGGCAGGAATGTCTGTTTTGCTGGGGACATTGCTAACAGGGCAGAGGAACCACAGTCCCCCGAGTTTCTGCCACTAACACCACTGTACGTGGGGTGAAGCAAGACTTGTGGTTTGGCCCCTGGTTGGCACTTGCTGGGGATATCAGCTTCCCTGATACCTTATTATCCAGGCCCCCACAAAGCCTAAGTATGTAAATCTCCAAGTACAGGATCTGCTTTCCCAGATCAACATAACTAAGCTCACTTTTTTTTTCTTTGCTAATAGCATATAAACAGAATTAATTTTAAAATTCTAGGAATGTCACATGTCATGTGTTTTCCACAAATATTAGACATACCCCCACCCATACCTTCCATATTTCTCCCTCATTTGCTCTTATGACAAAGATATCCTTTAATGAATGAATCTTAATGACTCATAGCAAATGTTGTTTTCTAAATTCTGATAAGCATGAGATGACTAACAGACTATATGTAACACCTAGACAACAGTATTTGTTTTAAGAGTTACTGACAACATACACAGACATTGTACCTGCCCCACTGTAAAAAGAAAAAAAAAAGGAAAAAAGGAGGAAAAAAAAAGGACAGATAGAGCAACTGCTGCTTATATTTGTATAAAGTAAATTTATCTTGTCAGTGTTCCAGAGAATGTATGTTGTGGCTGCTATAAAGCTTCCCTCTCTTGTAAAAATGACTAATTTGACATTATGCCTCTAGGGAAGTAAAAGCAAAAAGGCAGCCAACTTGGCTAAGATGGAGCAGTGCTTCACAGTAGAGATGCCTACTAATCAAAGGCAGGCTGGTTTCCAAGTCTACCAGTGTATGCACAAGTGGACACAACAACGTATATATATCTATATATAGGTATCCACTTGCAAATAAAGTTGGTGTTGCTTTTCCTGTTCCTGCGAGATTTGGTTTAAATTCCTTCAAATCCTAAGGCCTGAATAGTCTTCCATTAGAAAAGCAGAGCCTTAAGATGAAGTCTAAGTTTTGTGCAGACTTTATGCTAGTCAGGACCACTCAGTAGATGACTCTTCCTTCAGAAGCCTCAGGCTGAGATCCTGAGCACAGAGGGGTCTGAATCACCCTGACTACGGTCGTCTACACCTGAATTTCTGCATATGTCAGGAAAGAGGACACCAGCTTCTCCCATATTCTTAATACGGAAAATTGCATGGCCTGTGGGGCCCAACATGCAGTACCTGCCAGGATCTGATCCATGAATTTCAATACGCTGTGTAATAAACATAGATACCTTTCTTATTCACTGACCACAGTAAGACTCACCCCTGCTCTTTATGTAAGGATGTGCATATGCAGTAAGCATGAAGCAAGAGGGACATATGGATGAAATCATAACATTTTCTTACCTAAAAAGAAATAATTAGATACAACTCGGTGTTCACTTCCTTGTCCCACAAATTCTGCCACCCCCTAGCACTTGACTTGTGCTGCGCTCCACACAAACGTAAGGTTCTAATGAAGTGAAAGAAGTAGATCATGCAAGAAAAAGAGAAATTGATGCATAAAGGATGAGAATGGAGTAGGCTGAGAATATTAAATAAGGCAACATGAAAAATAAAAGATCAGCAAATTATGCTGAGGCCCATGCACTCACATACAGATATCCATGTTGCTAAGTGAAAAGAATTCCTATGTCACTGTTCCAGAAATATATCTCATGCTTGCACAAACAGTTCCCATCTTAAAATGCACAACAGCAGCAGCAACTAGTAATGTCCTCTCCGTTTTGAACTCCGGAGCATCATTACCATCATTAGCACTATACATAGGGCTAATGTAG
>JAVCKT010004195.1:2689-15264 GCA_032273925.1 Rhynchotus rufescens
CCATTCAAGCCTTTTACCCCAGAAGGGCAGCACAAAGCCCCTCAGAGGCTTCCCCTTGCCTGTTATCATAGCTGCTGAACTGGACACACATCCTAAGCCTTGGGGCTCTCGTTGTGTCTTGGCTATCCAGAAGTTCTTGGCCATGCTGCCAACTTATTTAGAAACACAGAGGCTGAGGAGACAATAACCCCGCTGCCTGCCAGGTTCGGCTGAGCCCATTCCCAAGAGCAGCAAGAGGGAGGCCAGCAGCACGGGTTATTTAACTAAAACCAAAGCCTGGAGCTCTCAGTTGCACAGCTGCAAGCAAGGACCCAAGCAAAGGTGGGCAGTGCCAGCACAGAGCCACTGAAAGCCCCCCAGCAGCATTTTCTGAGCTGCACCAGCAGGACGTGACCTCAGCGCTGCAGCTCTCCAGAGCAGACCAAGGCTGGGCCAACAATAATCCACGTCTGCAGATGTGCTCTTGTGAGTAAATACAAGTTACTCACGTGTTTGAGAGTCATTCTGGAGGCTTTGGAGAATGCAAAAGAGCTATTGCTTCATGCACTTGACTCATGGCTCGGGCTGGGATCGTGCAGCCTCTGAGATCCCTCGACTCTGCTCGTCCTCCTGGCAGGACACACATTGACCTGGGGTTCTCACCTGCTTGTTCGTCCCACGCTGTGGCCTCTTTCTCCACTTGCCTAGGACCAGGAAGGACCATAGCCCAGAAATACCATCCTTGCTTCAAGACGTTCATTCCTCCCATGCTCTGGAATGGGTCATCAAGGAGGTCGGGGTGGCATCATGCAGACAATGTCTCGTCACCCCACGCTTTGCCTGGTGCAGGACACAGCGGTCCTCCCGTGGCACCACTACAGCATGCACCCCTTCCTAAATGCGGGAGCATCCAGCAGGCTTTTCTGTCCCTCTTGCCCCTGCTGCATCAGAAAGAGCCATTCCAGACCTGCAACAGTCACTTGCTAGAAACCTGCTCCTCAGTTTATTTCTGGCATGTTTTTTTTTTTTTTTTCCTGATGCCAATATTTTCCTGGAGACCAAAGAGACCAAGATAACAACACTGTTCATACCAGCTACTCCCACATACACATTATCATCCTTAAATTCCCACTCAGATAAAAGCTGCTGCTATGTCCCAAGTCGTAGCAATGGGAAGCCTTGTCAACCAGTCATGGTCCCAAGGCTCCTTGCCAAGCGTTGTCCCAACAGACAGGGCCAGCCTTGCACCCCAGTGGTGTAAACCAGGGTGCTCCTGACCTGAAACATCTCCTCACACTTCCTAGCCTGAAAACAGCAGGGCACGAACACCACGACCAGCTTCCCCAGCACAAAGCTGCTGCAAGCACAGGTTGGCTTTGCTTAAGGTGCACAGAACTAAGTCAGCTTCTTACATTGAGACATTTATTAAAAATGTCGTATTTGAGAGATATGGGGAAAAGGTGGAAGAGTTTATCACTTTCTTTGTATTTACCAAGCTTTGGAGTTGGGAGTCTAGGGATATCTGCTGGCACCAATTTCAGGGGCTTAAGTAAGAGTGGACTATATTGCAAGAGCAGAAAGAGAAATGAAAGTTACATATTTGAATTTTTGTTGGTTTTTTGCCCTTTGGTCAGGACACACTTTGATCAGGGACAGATGGAGGAAAGGGAGGGCACATTCGTTTGTTTATTTTGCAACGGACCGTGAAAAAAAAAAAATTAAGTAGGAGCGATTAAACCAACAAACTTTCTTTAATAAATTAATAGCAGCATGACAAAACCCTGATGTGAACGACCCAGAGGAGGCTGGGCAGGTGACAGCACTCAACCATTCACAGAAACGTCCCGGTCCGCTGGCAGGGGAACGCAGGCGCTCCGGGACGGTCCCCTCGGCTCTTCCTCGCGACACGCGACGCGCACCAGGACGGCGCCAGCCGAGCACAAACACTCACCGGATTTACAATTGCGGCGCTGAATATTTAAAAAGAAAAAAAAATATAAAAATTTGGCAAGTTTGTTCTTTAGTTCTCGTATTTACAAGCCTATGGAGCAGGTTCCTGTTTTGCCCATAGAGCAGGAGTGGTAGGAGTGAGGCATGGGAGCTCCCCGGCAAGGAGGATGCCGTGGGGTGGCCGGGGCAGCTTGGAGCACGCTGTGGCAAAGGAGTCCCTAGGAAATAGGACTAGGAGTCCCTAGGAAATCCCTATTCACGCCTGCTGCCTGTCCTGCTCCTGCAGGAGCAGCTCAGCTTACTGCCAGATAAGCAACAAGCCCCTGCTCCTGCTCCCTGCAATTCAACTTATTGCTAAAAGCTTTCAAAGTCTGGGGTTGGCTTTTAAATATATAGATATGTATATATATGTATATATATGTACACACGCACACATATATATACACACACACACATATACATGTTTGTAAAAGACATCCTATGAAGTCACCCAAGGCCAAAAAAAAAAAAAAAAACCCTTTCTGATTTTTTGGTACTGCAATAGATCAAGAGGACCTCAATAGGACCATGACCTTCAGGCTCTCAGCTGGAAGCACCCCAGCAGCAGATGCAACCCCCTACACCATATTTTGGCAGTGGGTTCTCTCTACGCAGCAAGATAAGGGCCCAACAGTAGGCTAAAGCACGAGCTGAATTCTCTGTTTCCCCTGCAAGTCAATTTGGGTGTGATGAACACAACAAACTTAGAGCACGAGGGGTCATGTTAATAAAACACAACTTGCCCATGAGGCTTTTCTGTTTGGAGGATTTGCTGTCGGTGATGCCAAATGCAACCGGATTACATTTGAGGATTAGTTAATGAGGGTCTTAATTCCTCGTGTGCTTCCAGCCCTGACCATAGTTGTTTCTGGACCAAGCAGCTACCACCAGCTGTCCTTTATCCACTTGCACCTTTGCATCAACACTGCTCCAAAAGCAGCATTTAATTGACGGAATTTTAAAACTGCAAATCCCAAGATTTTTGAGGGGGTGGGAAAAGAAAAGCAAACGCAAACCACGCCAAGCAGCAAAGAGATGTGAGGAGAGAGAAGACAAGAGCTCTTAGAAAGCCCAAAAGCTCTTCCCTGAGTAAAATAAGAAAAAACTGATCAAAACGGTTCACCATGCCACAATAGATGGCCACCAGTTGCCTGCTCTGAGCTGATGGCAGCCGCAAATTGTGACTGTCCTGGTACCCACACTCATCTTGGGGATGAAGTGGGGTTTGTCACACATCTGGGATGATTCCCTTAAAAAAAAACCCCTCAGCTGGATACCACAGAGTGGTCTCAATCTGTCTTCCCCCCAAGAGTACACGGGATGGAGCCAAGACAACGAAGCATTCCCTACCTTTCTAACGGAGCGGGAGGGAAACAGAAGTCTAGCAGGGCTGAGGAAGGAACTAAAGCTTAAGACAGGTCTCTGGAGGCCAGGGACCAGCTGGCTCCAGGATGCCAGCGAGCTGTACCTGCAATGCAACACGTCTGGCCAAGTGACTGCAACGCTGCGGCGATGCCTCCCTGCCAGGACTCCGCTACACTGCACAAATGGGGGTGAGGATTTAAAGTATATATTTACTGTCAACTGGAGAAAAAAAAAAAAAAAGTTATATTGACCAAGTCTAATAGCATGTATTTGATATATAACTATTAACGCGCCATTCTGGACTCCAGCAAATGCCACCTGAGATAAATATTCAGCATTTTTTGTTCATGCATTGGAAGAAGAATTCAAACAGTTTGTCCATGACATATGCAAAGTAACTAATATTTCTGATCTAGTATTAACAGTAAATATAGACCCTTAAACTTCACTGCAGTATATTAATATATATGATTTTTAAGTACTGGACTGGAAAGACACCTCTTTTTTTCTTTTAAAAAAAAAGTTTTGTTCAGAATGCAGTATTTACATAGTCCTTTGACCAACACTTACATTTTTACACAATATATTTGGGCTACAGGCACACCGTAGCCAAAGACTTTGAAACGAGCCCTCTTTATACACAGCTCACTCTCTCGCTTACAACGTTACAGCTGTTTATGGAGAGCTCTGAAGTCCCCGGTTGCATTTGTAGACCCTCAACTTCGTCTAGTTCCATGCTGTTGAGTTCGTTGCCGTTTCGGTAACTCGTTAAAGTCAGATCTTTCCCGTACAGCGCTGTGGAAGCAACATTCAGACACTGATTCTGCCGCACCGCCGATTTTTTACCGGTCTTGTATTGGCAGCGGATATAATTGGAAAAAGCCCTGCGATAGGTTTTATTGAAGAGTGTGTATACAAGGGGATTGATCCCGGAGCAAACATACCCGACCCAAACGAACACGTCCAGGAGTTCGCTCAGGAGCCCTTTGTCACATGCCTCCTTGCAAAGGACAGACATGATGTTGGTGATGAAGAACGGGCACCACATGATGAGGAACAAAAAGAAGACGATGCCCAAGACCTTGGAGGCTCTTCGCTCGTTGTTGATGGACTGCATAGTTCCCTTGCGGAAAAGCACCGCTTCCTTGTTCACCGGAGAGTTCAAGTGCGATGCCCCCTCGTGATTGTGAAGCATGGAGATGTTCTCGGCGTTGTTTTCTTTCTTGAGGCAGTTCACGCTGCTCCGGCGCTGCTTGGGCACCTCGCCGCACATGAACACCGTGGCCTGGCGCTGCAGCACCTGCACCGTGAGGCAATACGTGATCACCATGATGATGAGGGGGATGAAGAACGCCACGAAGGAGCCGACGAGCACAAAGTTCTCGTCGTTGAGGACGCACGTCCCGTTCACAAACACCCTGGAGTCGTCCTGCAGACCGATGACCGGAATGGGCATGGAGATCCCTACAAGAGCAGGAAAGAGTGAGTTACTGCGCTTGGTAGGACAGAGGCTGTGGGTCCTGCTTGTGTCCAGCCCCTGCCAAAGGCTGTTCAGAAGAGAAGCGAGGATCCCAGGTGGAAGGGGGAAGCTTTGGGAATGTCCCCCTGGGAGCACAGCTCCACCGCGCGACCACCCTCCACTGGGAGCTTCTGCAGGTCTCCACGCTGAGCCCAGAGTAACTGAGTTATCAGGTTCTTTTTTCCAGCATTACTTGGGATGTGTGGTGGTAGGAAAGGCAGGGAATACACCAATTACACCCCAATTGTGTATTGCACACCAATTTAGGTGTATTACACACCAAAACCACGCTGTGTTGCAGCTGGGCCCCCTGTGCCTCCCCATTCGGGGAGCCTGTGAAATCAAAGGCAGGAGACAGATTTACAGCAAACTTCAAAGACAAAAATACCAAAATGCAAAAGAGCTACAGCTACTAAAATTTAGTAGCAAGCTTGCTAAAAACATTAAATAATCCTGATAGAAAAATGGCCTATTGTATCACAGAGTCACTGCAACAAAGCTCCCAGCTCTAGACTCCAGGCCTTTATCTAGCTCTGGGCAAGACAACTGGTCTCAGGAAACTCTACCTGTCCTGTCATTTCACCCATGTGCAGTTTGAAAGTGAGAACTAACACCTGCTTGAACTGTCTGGCTGCAATTCTTAGGGCAGGCCATTATACAGTCAAATGCAAAGACACACAAGAGTGTGGTTTGGAATACCATAATCCATGTGTACATGAGAACATAGGAAGGATATGATGGGCCAGATCTAGTTAGACCTATCTCATGGGCTCACCTAGCTCCATCTTTCCTCTGGTAGTGCCAAGTCCAAATATTTAGGGTTATGACATAAAATGGGGCAGGTACTGGCATTATAGCTTAGACAATTCCACATCCAGAAGTTATATCCACAGTCTTTCTGTTTTGTTTTTAATAACCCTTAGGAGACCTGTCTTCTTGCACTCTTGATACCTTCTACACCTCCTACAGGTACAGAAGCAATTAATTCAACAACTTCTACTTGTTGTGTAAACAAAGTACTCTTGTTTACTTCAAATTTGCTGCCCGATAAACTTCCTTTGATTTCCCTTAGCACTTCTGCTGTAAGAAACAATGAATAATTGCTCTCCCATCACCTTCCCCACCTTCTCGGGTGATTTTACAGACCTTTATCTTCTCCACCAACTGACATCTCTTTTGGAGCTGAAGAATACTACTCTGCCTACTCTCCCTTGGTGCAGAAACTCATTTTATGCCTCTGTTTCTTTTCTAATTCCTCTCTGTCCTTTTCCAGAAGGGATGCAAACTGACACACGCTCAGGGGCACTTGAGCCTTTGGAGAGCAGCCGAAGGCCTTTCCTCCTCCCGTTGCCTCCATGAGTGTCCAGTCGCTCCATCCATGGGGCAGCCCATGCTGCTCCCCAGCTCCTTCTCCCGCACAGCAATAGCTGCAGCCAAGGCCAGGGTTGCATCTGGACTGTGTTTTGGAGCACTGTGAGCAGCCCAGGTCCTAGAACTGATTCCCTGGGACTCCGAGTTCCTAAATAGACATGAACATGCTAAAGTAATTAACCGTGGCATTTTTCCTGTTCCAGTTAAGCGTTTTCCAGGATTCTGGAGAATACGTCTGCAATCTGTCATTGTCATAAAAGAACCATTTGCCAGTAAGTTAGTGAAGCATTTTTTTTTTTCTTAAGAGTAATAACTGTGAAAGTCTCTTGCATTGTAGCATGTATTACATTGGCCCAAGTGTTAGCTCCGGGGTCCTGTGGTCTTCCTCTCTGCACTGCTGACCACTGACTGGTTCACCAGTGACCCCTTGACAGGGTAACTGTCTCCTCTTTGAGTTGTTAACCCTTGGTAACTTGCCCATCTCAAGTCCCTGTAACTGCAGTAATCTCCACCCAGCCAGGTCACTCATTTTTACTGCTAAAGACACTTTTCCAATGGCTTGGCTACCTGAAATGACAGACATTCAGGAACTGGTGGGAGATGGATCAAACTGCTTTCCACAAAGAAGAAATCTGAACAGATCAAGGGCTCTACATTTGTGGGGCCCACTTTATGCTTTAGAGTCTTGTAAAGAAGCATTTTATTTGAAATAAAGCTCAGAAAAAGAAAGAAAGGTTCATTCGTGAAGTAGTCACCATGGTATTTGCTGGTACTAACTTTATCCAAGGGAAATTAAATAGGTCTTCAGGATATCTCCAGTCACACACATGGAATACATTTGGGAAGAGGAACCTAATTCTGGGGTACAAACAGGATACAATCAGGGGTGCTGATGGCCATCTAAAATCCTGGGTGCCCATGTGGTACCTCCAGCATCAACTAGAGGGAATGAGGAGATGGTTCTGATGGAGAAGTGTCCTTCCCTTGTACCAAAGGAGTATTTCATCTATGAAAACCATGAAGCGAGCAAGCCCCAGGCCTCTGCCCTGCTCTTATCTACAAGAAAATGTATGTAAGCCTGAGCAATGGAAACCACAGTCTCCAGGGGCTATTCCTCTTCTCCCGTCCCTTAGCTCCTCTTGGACAGGGCAAGTGGAAAGCAAGTCACTTAGACACCCTCTGGATGATAACTCCACTTGGAGCAGTTGTCCTAACTGTGGTTCTCGCCAGCTTTCAAGCTGTTCTCAAGCCTAGCACATCACTTCACCAAATGGGGCTGACATGATGCTGCGGACACAGAGCAACAGATGCTCTTCACAGATTCCCAGTTAATAAAACAAAGCCCAAATGATTACAAATATGTCTCGGTAAAACATTTACTAGCTTGCCCAGAGAAAAATCTGGGGAAAGAGTCCACGTGTAAAACTGACAGTTACAAAATGTAGGCTTAAATGAAAAACACTGTTTCTGTGGTTTATATCTTGTTTTCTTTTGTGAGTGTCCCTGAGACTAACAGAGACTACAGGAAAGACCAAGTCTTTGATGGTTACTTCCACTGAAAAAAAGAGGAACTAATTTCCATTCTTTCCAAAAACATTCTTACACAAGAAGAGATTTTATTTCCTCTAGGGACAGCAACCTCATTAAGGAAATTAGGAGCCTGCATCTGGGTTTACTTTGCACACAGAGGATGCTCCGAGGGGAACATCAGAGGGTTTTGCTGCTGGTGCATGGGTCAGGAATACCAGGACCACCTCTTCTGGCATGAGCACCGGATCCAAAGTCTGCTGGATTCCTCAGAAAGGGCTCTGCACCCTCAGAAAGGGGCCTGTAATTACCAATGACTCCTTAAATCTGCACTTTTGCCCTCCTAGTTACTATTACACAAAATAAACTCAGTTTATGCCTCCAAAAGTTACTCACCTGAATGTCAGAGACTGCCGTAACTGTGCGCCAGGGGAGGCAGGAGGAGGACAGAGGAAGCACCTCTCCCAACCCTTTCAGAAAGGGAAAACTAAAACAAATCTGTTTGGTTTCTTCACAGAAGTGCCTGCAGAGCTCCCTAGTGCCGACTAACACACAGCGAGAAATAAAACCCAAGATGCCACCTCCCAGCTTGCATTACAAAAGAAAAGGCACCTGCTGCAGGAAGGCAGCTCTCCAGAGGCAAATTGAAGAACGTATTTTTTTTTAAGTGATCAAAACCCCCCAAGAATCCCCTGTGTTCCCCATGCATCAGCAGACAAACCGCACTGCCTTTCATGTGCTAATACAGCACCAATGCACCTGGAGGGTGCATTAGGGTTAGTTTCATCTAACAGAACAGTTCCAGCCTTGTATTCCTTTAGTCAAAGACAGAAGGAGCCTCAACTTGGAGCAATCTCACGCCTATACTGAGCACAACTGCAAATAGTGGAGAAAAGCAAGGGCAAGGTAATTACTAAGTGAGCCTGAACAAGCTGCTGACCTTTGCTTAAACCTTGGGAGAGCGCTGAGCAACCCAAGCCCAGAGGGAAAACGAGCAAATGCCAGTGGACGCCCGAAGAAATAAATGATTTTCCCATTTGCCCTTCTATTTTGCTAAATTACCTCCCTGGCTTTGTGCAGCCACCTGATGCCGGGGCTGCAGCTGCAGGAAGGGCCCACCTGCCTTGGATTCTGTGTTCTCCGGGCTGGGTTTGTCCCTGCAGACGTGCAGGGATGCTCAAACCAATGGTGAGGAGCAGCAGGGAGATCATGCAAGCAGATCAGCATCCCTCCTGACCCTGAGGACGCCTGTGGTCGGATGGGCAATCATCCTCTGTGCAAAACTGTCCCCACCTCCAGCTGCTGCTGTCCCAGGCAAAGCATTGCATTGATATTTGAGAGTAAAAGCAATGCAACACAGGCACCGGTGACCAAAATCCCAAGGCAATTCCTTGTTCTTCATCGCTCTGATACAACAGAGCAACAGATGTAACATCCCACTTGCTGAGGTGCTGTGGTGACCAATGGCCCTCTTGGGAATCATGGTAAAAATACATATGAGCAAAAGGAAATAGAGGAAATAACCTTGCAGTCAAAAACGGGAAACTGAGGCAGAGGACACCTTCATGATATGCTCTCAGCCATAAAGAAAGGGTCTCTGGCTGCTCAGGACCAGAAGACAGGTCTGAAATTGGAGTTAGGAGCACAAAAATCTGATCTGCTACAGCAATCCGCAAGTAGCCGCATGATGTGCAGTGCTAAAGCCACCTCCATGCTCCCTCAAGACTAGGGACATCTCTGTGGCATTGCCACCACTGCAGCACTTGAACCTGTAGGAACCACCAACTCCATCTTCTCCGCTGGGCACACCTAGTTCTGCATGTGTTACTCGCTTCAGTTTTTATGGCTGTAATTTTCTGAGAAGAGAATATCTCCGTGTCTTCAGGAAGCCCTCCTCGGGATTTGGGAAGGCAGAGAAAAGGCATCCTTGTTAAAGAAACCATTTGTGAGAAAACTTAACAAGGAGCCAAGAGTAGATTGAATGTTTTGGTCTTGTTTTCCCATCTGCAAAGCTGCACTGCTCCCTTTGGATTGAACATCTCCTGTCTGGGGCCATATCTGTGCCAGATCCTCAGCTGGTGCGAACAGGCCCTGACTCCATGGACAGGGGCCTGCCGACCTGCACAAACGAGTCACTGAGACCCCCCAAGGCTGGGACCCCCCGCACATCCACATGGACACACTGATGGATCCTGCAGGTCCTGGCAGCTGCTGTCACAGCCGCTGCAGGACCATCAAACGCTGACGATTTTAACCAAGTTCTCCACCTGCTAACATCTTCAGACCCTCCATTTGTTGCCCCAGCTATTAGCCATATTTTTCCCATTTTCTCCCCACGAAACCCGTGTCCTTAACTTTGCTAATTTGCTGCAGACAGATCCACGTGTGTGTGCGCTCTTGTCCTGGAGAGAGGTTTCCCAGGTGTAACCACCACTCCACACGTATCTCGGGAGCAAACCCTCCCGGGAAGCAACCCAACACCTTGATGCCCCTGGGGTCCCTCAGCCCAGATGGACACCCCTGTAGGCAGCAATACAAGCCCAAACAAAAGGAGCTTGAAGGACACGAGTGAGCCACGTTCTGTGAATCACTGCACACAGCCCACCCTCTCCTTTCATGCACAGCCTGCTCTTACTCTATATAAAGAACACAATTCCTCTTAATGTCGGTGGTATCGCTCTAAGAACATTCAAACGGAGCTCAATGCAGGAGCATTTTTTGCAGGAGCAAAAAAGCTATGAGGAGTACAGTCATTTCATCCGAGGGGAGCATTTACTGGTCCTTACAGCACACGCCTTTCATCCTTATATAAATAAATGTCCTCAAAACAATGAAATGGTTAGATGGTTAAACGGAAATGTAAAATCCCCTTTTAAAGTTGATCAGTTTATTATATACACAAATCCAGGCTAGCTATCCAAAACTAAAATTATATTATCATCAGCAAGGCAGAGAGAGAGAGAAGGAAAAAAAAGCCCATTTCTAACAACACACATACCATGACATTATCACACGTCAGCTGCAAATTGCCTATTTTATTATTTATCCTGTTTTCAAACCAAACAACAAAAGAAAAAAAAGACTTGTTTTTTTTTCTGGGACTGGGACTTCCAGTTTTGCTGCAACTTGTGTAGTACTCGGTTAGTGCAGCAGGAGAAGGAGAAATCTCCCATTCAGTTGAGAAACTGCCTATTTTCTATGGTGAGGAAAGCAACCATGCAAGGTCTGCAGGGCACGGGAGTTGGCAGTGGAGTTTGGAGCTGATCTCTTCTCGGAGCTAAGGATGCAGGGAGACTGCAAGAAAACTGAGTTCACGCTCTTGCTAACAGAGTAAAACCAAGCCCGAAAGTCTGCAATTTCGGCATGCTCTAGCAAGTGGCCAAGCTCAGAGTTTGTGTCTCCCCTTGGAAAGGGAGCAGAGAAAACCCCCTGCCCAGCATGCAGGCACACAATTAAGCCAAAAGGAGCCTCACAATTAAAAGATCTTGCTTGGTTTTACATCAGAAGGGATGCATGCAGGTTCTCCCACCCAGGCAATTCGCCTGAAGCTCATACACTTACAGCTCCCAAGTGCTAGAGCTTTTGCAGTGACAGTACCCAGTAAACTCTTCCTCCTGCATCACGCAGTGAGGAACATCATGCATTCAGTTCAGCGACTTCTTTATCACTCCTGTGTAGAGGCATCTCCTCTCTTTCTTCAAACTACATGGCAAGGTGGTCCTAAGGCCCCCCTTGCTGGAGCAAGGGCACAGGGATTCTGGTAAGATGGGCTGCATCCATGTTCCTAAAGAAAACCTTCACCCTTGCAACGGTGCACAGGCTGAAACAGCATCAGGGCTGCACCAGCAAGCTCACAGCATTTTCCTTTTGATTCTGTGGATATTTCAGTGCCTCATATTCCTATTTCCAACCTTTCTATCCGCCAAGCTCCTTTGCTATCTATCAAGCTCCTCTGCACAAGGCACATCTTGCAGCACCCGCTTCTTCTGTAACTGCACGCACAAAGTCATACAAAAAGTCAGGCTGCATTTGCTAAAATACAAGATGAGTAACTGCAATGCACTTTAATCTGCAACAAGGAGGACGCTGGCAAAGACCCATTTGGGAACAACTCCAATCAGGAGTCTGGGCTCGTGCAACCTTCCAAACTCACAGCTCCATGATCAAAGACCCAACCTTATATATTTTGCTGTCAGCACTAAAATTTCAGGAAAGGAAAAGCCAAAAGCTACTGCACTGAGATACATAAATGCTTTTTTCTTTCTATTTTAAATTCTGATTCGGGATCAAAATTCAGGACTCCAGACACATTTAAAAGTTACTTCAGCGCAACTGAAGCACGATTTAATAAAACATATACCAGAGCAGCATCTGCTTAGCTGGTGCTTTGAATTTCTTATTTAAGTGTGAACAGGAACACCCAGATTCTTTCAGGACAGTTCATACTGAACGGAGGGTGAATTTGCTTAACCTATTTCATGCTCTTGAAATTTTCAGATTTCCCAAGTGATGGATGGGCAAGAGCTGTAAGATAACCGTGCACTTGGCTCTGCTCTTATTTCCTGTTCAGTCTATTCCTCTGTCTGCTCCATTTCTGCATTTACGGTGCAAAAATAGTTATGCTAAAGCAAGTTAGAGACATACTGAGCACTCTTCTTCTTCCCCATTTAATGCAACCATCTGGGAGAAAAAAACAAAAATAAAACAAGTGGCTGAGCCCTATCAGATGCCCTGGAAATAGTAGAAATCCAGCAGCATTTGGGAGCTCCACATGCTGAGCAAACCTTTGGAGCTATCAATTCTGTCTGTGCCTTCAAGAAAAGGG
>JAVCKT010004196.1:0-10159 GCA_032273925.1 Rhynchotus rufescens
AGTTTCCTTAGGTTTTTCTCCAAAGACTGCTTCTAAAGGACCCCTGTGGTCTTGACGCTAGGAAACAGGCCAAATACAGAGAATGGACCAGAGGGCTAGAAAAGCCCATGAGAGTTGGATGCAATGCTGCAAATCCATGAAGGGCAATGTTGGTCTTTGTTAGTACTCCCACCAAAAGTACCCTGGATATCACATAGTTTGGGAAAACTCAATTGCTAGTCCAATGAATTCAAACCTTATTACTGCTATTGTTATTACCTGTGACACTGTCAACAAGCAATTTTTTCATTCAAAATGATACTGAATTTGGAAAAAAAAATAAGAGGAGGAATGCATTAGAGTAATCAAAATAACATCCTTATTATGATGAGCTTAATATGCCAGAAGCTCATCTTAATTAATTAGCTTTAACTCAGATTCTAAAAAAAAGAATCTGGATTTTAAGTGGGCCTTGAGCTTAACTAGTTAATGTTTGCAAAGTGTGGTGAATATGTAAAGGGAAGCAGAGTTTGTCCTGTAGTGAAGGATCTGCACTTAGACATTAGAGTTCATGTTGGGGAGTGAGGTCTCACAGTTGAAAGGCCATGTGTGGAGCCCAGGCTGGCATCCTGGAGAGAGTAGCCTACTAGGTATAGTCAGCTATACCAAAACTTCTTGGTTCTGAGCTGAGCTGACTTACAGTGAAGGAGAGCAAGTCCATTTTGTTCCTCTGAAATACAATGATAGTTCACGGGTTTGATGCCCCATGAGAATTCATGAAGCAACATTAACTGTGAACGGACTCATTTTAGATCAACCGCAATCAAATACAGTCTTTAGGAGTGAGCTGGGGGTAATAGCAGGGAGGAAGTAGAGATGTCTGTGGCTTTCACAATGCTGAGTGAGTGAATGAATTCAGCTACATTATGTGTCTGCTTTGTTGGCACAGCAAACTCACTTTAGATGTAGATGCAGATGCAGCTGAGGTGAAGTGGCTGCAGTAAACAATGATGCAATTAGATGAACATGATGATCTCATCATATCTCAATGATGAGATGAGGTCAGATGAGACAGGGAATATAAAAGATTAAGGGGCATCTTTCAGTGCCGACTAAAAAAAAAAGGGAGAAGGCACAGGTGGGTTGTGACACTGGAATGGGAAATGCAGGGAGCATATACTTAGTATTATAATCAATCTTGACTTCCTTAGCAAATAACGAAACATTCAAAGAAATTGTATTCTCTCCGAAAACTCTTCAGAAATAGGCAAGGAAGGGAAACTCACAGGATACTTTGTTGTTATGAAGCAATCTTTGAGTACTCATGACAGATGGCAGAACAATTCTCTTGATGTTGCCTTATAAAATACATTATCAGAAAGTATGTGTGTTCATGTGCCATTAAATTGGCTTTTTCTCATGTCTGAAAATAAGAGGAGAGCCACAAAAAAATGTGGCTTGTTGTCTTGGTCGCCACTTCTTTGGGGTATCTGCTTCTTTGTCCCTTCCAGGAAAGCTTACTCACTCTTGACTCTTCCAGGACTGACTGCCCAGCCAAGTACCAGGACTTGTCTCACAGGCTGCCTCTCTGCCCAGCTGGTGACCTCATGTACCTACAAAATACAAAACTCCATAGATTTCTCAGGTTCCTTCATGAAATTAGTGTAACATGAGGTACTGATGTCAGAAAAGCATGCTGTGGTGTGTAACTCTCACTAGTCTGAATCCAAAGGATCCAAACCTCGTCTCCCTTTCATAGTCATTTACTTATTTCCTTGTATACAGTAGCATGCATTTCTCCATCATGCATCTTATTTTCCACTATAAGTTTAAAATAATTTTCTAACTAATCATTTTGGTCATGCAGCTATATATGCATTCAAACTCCAGTCCTTGTCAAGGCCATCCCTACAGTTCCTGATACATATGGAGACATAGATATTTAAATGTCACTGAGGCCTTTTCTCAGGCTAAAGGTACAAAACCAAAGATATCCTATGTACACAGGCATTATTTGGTGACTTACAGACATGCCACTTTTTGACTGTAGCTGCTGATCAATCCTCCTTCCCTAGACTCCCCCCTCCCTTCTGCTATGCTATGCCAATACTTCTTGCTTTTTCTAATTTGTTTATTCACAAATCTGCAATGTCTCTCAGTCTTCATTAATGTATTTCTGACTTTTCTTAAGCCACATTTCATTATCTACTTGAATTTTTTAGTTCTGGTTCTTAATGTATTTTTCTTGATAGTATAGAGACCTATATAAGTATTTTTAAAATCAGTGCCCTCTAGCTACCAGAAACAAGTATTAACTTAACATTTATCTATAATTGCAATATTTTCTCCTAAAATATGTTCTGCCAGATCATTAGTGTCCATTAACAACTAACATACAGCCAACAACACGTCATCAGCAGCATCCTGTTAGTAACAGCAGCTGTGGCTGATCCTGTAATTCCATTTCCTATCAATTTCTTACTGATTATTTAGAGATGCTCTTATATCAGCACAGAAAATGCTATGCAAAATTCCTGAATCTTCATATACACAATACTAGAATGGTGTTGTGATTAGATGAACTGTTAATTCCTTTAATGCACTTTCATACTCAGAGTCATATATCGCATTTGCAGCAACTGATCACTGAATTTACATTCTTTTGTATGAAAGCAAAGGGATTTCTACACTCAGTCTTCTTCTTTATATATAGTCATCTTCTACAACATAATTCAAAGAACAGATTTACAATTAAACTCTTAACCCTTTAGCACTGCTCAACTGATTTTTTCTACTGCTCTAATCAATTTCTAAAAATCGTTTTGCATACGCTATTAAAGGCAATACTCAAATACAGGCCATCCTTCCACTGCACCTTCATATTAATATTTTTCAAATGGTCTGTGACATCAGTTAAAAATGTCACAGTTCAGAAGTCTGCACTCTGCCGGTAACATGCCCGTCTCTTGTAAGAGCTGTCAAAAATAGTAGCTTCATTTGTCTGAACGTTTGTTTCATTTTACAAATGCAAGAATTTAAACAATAATTTAAATATGACACCTTTGAAGTAGCCTTTAAAGTCCCCCTTCCCTCATATCCACTGCCCTACCTTAGCCTTTAGCCATGTGCTTCACTACGAACAACTATTCTACAAGCCAATGCAAAACAATGCATAATGATACAGTGAGCTACAGTTCTAAAATCTGTCAGGGTGCTTTACTACTATAGATATGTGCCTCGTATTTTTACTTTCATTGGCCTGTGCCCTGTCAGTACTCACATATCTTAGGTTACACAAATAAAAATGACTTCGCTCCATATTAGCTTTGAGCTGATTAGATATCATATGCTTTCATGGGTAAAAAAAATAATCCAAGGAGCTCTTCAGTCACATCAATGTATTCATTTTCTAAGGAAGACAGACAATTTAAAAACGTAACTAATGCCAGTAGATTCATCTGTAACCAAAGTGCTTGCATTTAAGCCCTTTAATTTAATCAGACAGTTTTTGTTAAGCCACCTTTGCTCTTCATAACTGTATTTTGTGACAGAAATCTGTAGTTACATTTAGGTTGGCCTCTGCTGTCCTCCATTTTACTTCTGTTCCCTGGAAGTCTGGTTTAACAGCCTCGGTCCATCTGAAGGAGTTGCTTTTTGTCAGGGAAGGGCAGCAATGTTTTGGCCCTACTGAGCAAGCATCCATCTGCACCAACACTACTACATTCTGCTACTTACAGACCAGCAGAAGGTGTTTGGCCAGAAGCATAAATACAGAGAACATGGTTGTGCTCAGCAACTGACAAAAAAAAAAATGCATTTTTTTTTTATATTTACTTCTTTTTTATAAGTATAGTTCTGAGGAAAGACCATTCCTGACTGATACCTATTGTTCACAGGTATATGACTAAATATCAAAAGATTTGCGCTATTTTTCTTGCTATTTCTCTGTCTACTGAAAGCCATCATTGTAATGTTGTCACCCTAACTCAAATGAAAGCTGCAAGCACAAAGGCTCCAAAATCCTCCATGCCACTATCTGTCTATAATCTTTTGGATGCGTGAGAGTACAGGGGTGATAGAGGACCACTGTGTCATCAGAGCGCTTCTACCAGCACACAACTGACATAAATTGTTGCACCGTTTTCATGTGTACAACAATTAAACTTCACAAGGATTTTGGTGGATGGTAGCCATATATATGGTAATACACATGTAGCAGGACACTTTTTGACAAAGAACAGGTCCTCCAAATCCCTTGACCTCATCTTGCCTTCCATGCAAACCCTATATCCTCACTGCATTAGTAACTTGAGATAAATATAAGGATTCAAACAAACCCGTCTCTGTCTCTAAGATTAGAATAAAGGCTGATTAGATCAAGCTCACAGCCTGTAAGGTGTGCAGACACTTTTTATACGCTCCAGGCACACCTGGGGTCAGCCTCATTGCTCTTTTTCTTTCCTTCTAATCTTCATCCTTTCCTACTAGAATAAGTTTCTTAATTCCTTTCCCATTTAATGCCAGTATTTCTACTGGTCTTTGCCACAAGATGCTGTGCCCTCACTTACATTCTCATTCCTCAGTTCACAATGGAAATATTTGCATGCATCCTTTATTTACTTTTTTACAAAACAGATTTTTCCCTATCTTTCCTCTAGTACATCATCCCTTTGCTGTAATGAGATCCGCTGTAACAGCTAGAAGACATAAAGAAACTTGCTTACACTGAACAAACATACTACAGATGAATGATAGGTTCTTTCCTATGGTTATCTCCTTTTCCACAATTATAGGTGTTGTTTGCAAATAGAATTTTACAAACGGGGAAATAAAAATGTTGATTTTTTAAAACTGGCAATGTCTCTTTAAGCAATTCTAGGTTTTTGTTATAGAGAAAAATCAGATAAAAGGCTGCTGGTGTGAGGTATGCTGTCAGGGGACATGACAGTGATAGGTTTCAGAGACAGAGCTCAAATAAAGAGTTTAGATGAAGCAGAGCAGATTTTCTTTGTTTCTGCCTAATTTGATTCAGCAGGGGTTATAAATATGTCTCTTGGTATCTGCATCCAGAGAAAAAAAGAGTGTAGCAATCTTTTCTCTCATGAAATAAAACTGAGCTGAGCCTGTATTTTTAAACAGATTAGGAAGTTTTGGTAACTGCTTATTTCTGATCTGAAGCATGCTTATCAAACCCTACATATAGACCAATTTCATCATATTTTAGCTTGATGTGATAAGCACAAAATACTGTTTAGGAAAAATAGAAAGTTCAAAGCAGTTGCAGATTCTGTTTTAACACAGCTGGACAAGTGGTACTTAAGTCTCCCAAAGGTTTTGTCCACAAAATAACCACAGGCATTTTTTAAAGTGTCTCTTCAAGAGAAACTAAAGAATAAAAGAGTAAAAGCACAGAAAGTCAATATGTATGACCAGTGCTGCTGGATGCACAGCAAAGACTTGTACAGGCAGGAGGCAGGAGAATTGTGTTTTTTCCCTAGACAGACGAAAGTGTTATCTGCTGTCTCCCACAATAGAAGTTTGGTTTAAGTTGTGAAGAATTCATTCTCACCAGCAGTCAGGTTGAGGGGAAGATTTTCATCAGTTTTCTAGATGATGTCTGGGCAAGAGTAATAAAGACGCATGTTTCAGTCCTGATGATTCTTCTTTCTTCATGAGTAGATGTAAATAGCTATGATCTATACATAATATCATCTTTTAATCCTTTTCCTTGCTCCTGATCTCAGTAAGAGACAAAGTTTTAAACTCTGGCCCAACCTGGAAAGCAATAGTAAAAAAAAAATCTACTGAAAATAACGCTTCAGCCTGATGGATTTAGCAAAATTAGCTATTGTTGTTTACTACCAGCTAGTAACTTTACTAGTTACTAAGTAAGTAGTAAAGAAAATCTATGTAGGTAATAAAAATAAAATGCTGGCAGACTTGTCAGATATTATGAAGAGCAAAAAGAAGCACGGTTCACAAACCATCCATAAGCTGAAACTTGTTCACATGTTATTAACTTGTGGAAACATAAATGAGTAACATTGTGAAAAACAGAAAAAATCTTGAGTTATCTTTAATCATATCTAGTAGTGGTGAGGGTTACCTTTATGAATTCCCTATCCTCTCTATCCTTGTTTTTCAATTTTTGCCTCATTTTGTCCTCTTCATTTTGAAAATCTGAGAAGCTTCCTGAGCTAAAGCTATGCCAGATTTTTGCAAAAGACCCTTCTAACTTCTCAGCAGGAAACTAACAACTGCTGACTACCTATACCTTGTTTTTATTTTTGGTGAATTTAACGCACTCAAAAACTATCAGAATAGAGCCCTGGAGCTTTAAGCTCTCACTTTACCCATGGAAGATGGAAGACAGGTCCTGTGCCTGAGGGTTCTGTGCAGGAATTACAGCATTTTACACTCTGGTTTACACTCTTTGGTCCTCTGCTGAGGCTGTCAAAAAAGCTTGCTAATGATTGCTACATGGTGAGAGGATCACTTTTCCATTAGAAAGTGGAAACAGGCAAGTAAAGAACATTTCATATAGTCCATCATGGCCTCTAGAAGACTATGCTGGTAGCAAATTGAATATTCTTCTATCAAGTCTGTCTTCTAGAGCAGTAAATGATTAAAAAAAGTATTTTCTTCCTGTTCCTACATACATGGCTATTTAATATAGCTCATATGACTCTGTAAGATAACACTTACCTCTAAAAGAAATTAAGAAATCAAAAGATTCATTTTAAGTTTAATGGAACAAAAGAGACAGTGAAAAAAACAGGACAGTTCAGGTATTTCAAAAGGTGGCTGGCTGGCAGCAAGAATGTCCTTGTGAAGGCACAAAGCAAGGACAAAAATTCCCCTTACCACTTTTTTCACATATAGAAGTAACTCATGGATGAAAACAGAAACTGAAACTTACTGCAAACTGAGACTGAGACTTACTTCCTCAGAACTCTCTCAGCTTGCTGCCTAAACTCACCTAAACAATCCTGGAGCTCCACGTTACAATCCTGGAGTGGGATCAATCCTACTGGGAAACCACTTTTTGGGGCTTCTTTCAGCCTTCCTGTGGACAACTAAAGCTTGTGAACTTTCTTGGAGAAATCTCTTCAGAACTTGGGGAGCCTGGATGACTGACAGTAACAGTCAAGGTTCTCTGCAATAATTCACACTGGCTTCACCCATTGGTTTGGGGAGAGAAACTGCCAAAAACTAAACTTTGACTTGAACCTGCTCTCTCAGCCCTGCTGAAGACAGACAAGGAAAGGAAGTGGTGATCCTTTTCTCCCAAGGGTCCTCCTGCAGATAAATAAAATGGCAGAAGCAGATACACAGGGGAGGAAATACGGTCTTCTTGATATTAACCAACTGCCTTATGTTTAGTGGGTGAGGCCTGAATAAAGAAGACCTATAACTACATCTGCTGATGAATACACATTTTTTACTTCATTGCTTGTGCATTATACACCTCTTTTTGTACTGCTATTGCATCACTCAGCTCTCATGTAAGGTAAAATGAGGTTTCTTTACCAGAATCCTTCCTTTGGAAGGTAGGGGAACATAATATTCGCAGAAATGTGTTTCAATATTGGAGAAAAAGCAAATTTAACATGAAACTAGTATAGCAGTAACACACATTGTGCCAGCTGCACAGCTTCATTTGCTAAGAGGCTTGATTCAGCCAGCTACAAGTAATATTCCTAACCAATTTGGATTGGTTTATCGGAGAGACAGTGTTAGAAATACTAATCATCCTCATAGTACAGTTTGACATTGATTTAGCTCATAAATCCAGGCCTTAGATAAAGAGAAATGTTTCACTACTGCTAATAAAGTGATTAAAATGAACTAAAAAATTTTATGCCACAAAAGTCATCAAAATCTAAAGGCAATGACAAATTATTAATATAATTCCTAAGCTGAAACGAAGTGTATTCTCATACAACGTAACAGAATAAAAGATCTAGCAACGCTTGCCCAGTTACAGAGCAGATGTGAGAGATCATTTCCCAAGGAACCTATTTTTTTCTTCTAGAAATTCACATTCTGTCATTCTACTTAGGGAGAAAATCTGAATGCAAATAGCTGCAGAAACCAGAATACATTAGCATATATATACTCAACAATAGGAATTGTATCAGTTTCCCACAACATCTGCAGCAGTTACACACTTTTGGGTACTTTCTGAAGTGTGATTTCATGAAACTTTTCTGTAGTGGATTTAAATACTAAATGTCCATTTTATACAGCAATATGCATTTCATATGCTTAGCTGCAGGTTTTCTTCGTGCTATTTTTAAATCTCTGTTTTTGCTTTTAATTTGTTCTCTTTTGTCTCTGCGGGTTAGCTGTAACCCAACTTATTTCCTTCTCTTTTACACCTCTCCCCCTTCATGTGTTCTGTTTTCATCATACATGCCAGAGTCAGCGGCTTAGCAGTAGCTGCCATCATGACATATGAAAGGAGGCCAAAGGATCTGCAGCTCTTTTTGCATCAGCCTGAAGAGGAGGAAGCTAAGGGAAAACCAAGGGAGGAAGCTAAGGGAAAACCAAGAGCCTTCAAACACCTAGTGGATGGCGACAGAGAAAACGGAGCCAGGACCCTCCTGCAGCTGCACAGAGAAGGGGCAATACTCACAAGTGGAAAATGCAACATCAAGAAAACAAGATCTTCACAAGAAATGGTGTCAAACACTGGAATTGGTTGACCGGAAAGATTGTGGAGTTCCAAAGGATCCAAAATGCACATACACATGGGCCCACTGTGAACTGCTCTCACAGAGCAGTTAGCCCTGGTTTAAGCAGGAGGTTGTATCAGAGGACCAAAAGTCCCTTCCACGAAAGCCCCTATACAGTATTTAGAATAACTTCATAGGACCTTATGTCATACTAAGCATGGGTGAAATGGCTGCATTATAGAAAAGCCAGGTCAAAAAATATTACAAATGCATACAGCTATGCAATCACAAACTGTCATTTCAGCATGAAAAATTCATTGAATTTACTTTGGAAACTGGGTCAGAGATGAAGTACTTTGTGAAGGTGCCCCAATTTATCTTTACTACATCAAAACAAGAGGGTCACTGTCTAAAAACAGTCTGGTGAAAAATGATTTGGGGGAAAACAATCGGATGTTTCGGAAACATCAAAGCTTGATGTTTCAGAAAACAAAAAGGTTCCCTAATACGTGCTTATGCACAAGAATACTTCAGCCTATGATTTTGGCAATGTTAAGCTTCAAATGCTCTCTTTCAAAGATGTCAAGGCTAACAAGATGATCTGAAAACCATGAAACATGAAAACTTCATCAGCCATTAAGAAAGGCAGAAAACTTGAAATTCAAAATTTTGAATTTGCTGGAATGCAATCACTATTTTCTAAAATTATGCAGGGCATTTCCAACAGTACTGTACTCTTTGACAATTTTCATCACACTTACATACACTTATATTCATCATAAATTTTAAAAGGAAGCAAACTAGTTCATACATATTCAATAAAAAGAAAATGTACCTATGCCACCTCACTGGGGGAATTTGAAGTGTTGCTTTACTCTGCAGATAAATACGACTCAAAACACACCTCGCCATATGTATACTCCCATTTAAAGTGCATTTAAATCTCACTAATGTACTCTTAACTTAGGAATGTTTTAGCATTGTTTATACCCTGAGGATCTGCAGTTAAAACAACAACAATGAAAAGCTATTAATAATATTAATCACATAATGATCTGAAAATACACAATCTGTTCAACCATGACGTCCCAAAAGAAATTATTCATGAAGAATACTATCAGTGCACTTAAATTTTATTCAACTTCTTGCCCGTTTTTTTTTTTTTTTTTTTTTTTTTTTTATCTATCTATCTCCTATATATATATAGGAGTCCTGACCCAGAGATATTTAGGATCATCTCTGCTGTACACAGTTGCTGTGAGAAGCATTATTTAAAGTAGAATGAGCACAATCATATAAAAAACTTCTTTCACATAGAGAAAATTTGTAAATATCCTATTTTATGACTAAGCAAAGTTTTCCTTTGACAGTCTATTACATTATTCTTCCTCCCAATAAAATCTATAGTCAAATTCCCACTGAATTCAATGCAGAAGATCCAGGTCTTACCACTTTATGAAATAAAATCAACCTGTGTCTTACGGTCCATTCTCTCTGGATAT